>OX328123.1:147731983-147850316 GCA_946811695.1 Gonocerus acuteangulatus | reverse complement strand
AAGCGAGTAAGACATGTCAGAACTTCAGAAGACAGCCTAAAAAGGAGATTCCCCTATCAAGAAGAGAGATAGAGAGAACGGAAGATAGAAGGAGAGAGAACGAGCTAGTGACGACGTCAGAACGAACAAAGGAACTTGTCTTGCCGATCGTCTGACGGAGAGACGACCTCTCTCACTCCCTCTCTCTCTCTCTCTCTCTCTCTCTCTTCCAACCCTTCTAATTGTCATAACGTCAGAGGCAAAGAAGGAGGCATGTGAGACTGCGCGATGCCTACAATGGTGTCAGGCGGAACACAAAGAGACCGACAAGAGAGACAGACAGACTGACAGACAGTCTGCGGGTGGGGACTGCTAGGTTATTAGCACCAAGCTGCTTGTTCGTGGTAATTAGTAGGCTTGCCTACTGCTGCCACCTAGCGGCAAGTAGGCCAAGAAGAAAACATCCCTTGTCACTCACACCCCTATCTCTCGCCTCTCTTTAATTACACTACTCATCTTCTTCAGCAGCCACGTCCTCCAGTTTCCATCTTCATTAATACCGTCCCATATATATAAGCATATACTACTCGTATATATATATATATATATATATATATATATATATATATATATATATCCATGGAATTCCCTGCTTCACCATGAATGTTTAGGAAGTGTGGAAAGCTATACATAGCCCTGCGCTAGAAAAAAAAAAAAAATACTAGTAGAGACGGACATAAAAATGAGCACTATTAATAAAAGGCGTATACTAGACGGTGTACTTTTTAATTAGAGCCTTATTACAACCACAAAATAGAATAAATCCGCTTAAAATTTCACTAGCGTTTTTACATTATCTAAAGTGAGCATACACTGGAGGTTTAATTTTACAAATTGTTCTAAACACCACAATGCGGAAAATACTATGCCTAGGCGTCTCTAAGACGTATGTTACGAGTTGAGGGTTAGTATATTAATATATTTTACTACATTTTTATAATGATGAAGATTAGATAGTTAGCCGTCGAGGTGATAAGCAAAGATGGAATAGTTGGGATTCGGCTAAAGAAACCTCAATACGATTTTTGTAAAAAAATCTATATTCAGGACGTTTCGGCTACTCTTTGGTAGACTTCGTCTGCTAAAATGACAAGAAAAAAAACAGAAATTAATACCAATTTATACTAATAATAATAACTTATTATAAAAGAACATTTGCTGTTAAATTATTAGAACAACTAAGGTATTAATAAACGGGTAAATTGAACATTACCTAGTGTTTTTCTAGAAATTAGTTCTATAAAATCAATAGAAACAAAAAAGAAAAAAAAAGACTATTTTTATATTTTTATCAGTTTGCCACTATTATATCCACAATTCATCATTTCCCTCCCAATCTGCATCCATCCTTGCTCAGAATATACCTATGTATTCTGATTCATGACTACAAGGGATACTAGAAAGATAGTGTGGTAGGTCCTGTGCTCCGTTCCCCAGAATATACCTATGTATTCTGATTCATGACTACAAGGGATACTAGAAAGATAGTGTGGTAGGTCCTGTGCTCCGTTCCCCAGAATATACCTATGTATTCTGATTCATGACTACAAGGGATACTAGAAAGATAGTGTGGTAGGTCCTGTGCTCCGTTCCCCAGAATATACCTATGTATTCTGATTCATGACTACAAGGGATACTAGAAAGATAGTGTGGTAGGTCCTGTGCTCCGTTCCCCAGAATTTCCCTTTTGCAAGTACCCATAAATTAATTTAAGTGAGCGTCTTGTACCCAGTACACCCTTAGGGACGGTCTGGACAATTTTCGTTGTAATGAATTAATTATTTATTTATTTATTTGTTTCGCAACAAAGGCAAATTAATTAATTAGATTTAATTGTTATTTTGTCCAAGAATAATAACTTGTATTGGAATGTTGCATTATCTTACCGTGTACCCTTGTTTATGGACATTTTTATATTATTATAAAACATAATTTAACATTACCATAACATTTTACATTATTAAATGATAAATATTCCGCAATAATTCGATATATTAGTAATTAATAACACAAAGGAAATATTGATAGCAAAAGCGGAATTCTACTGGACAATTTACTTCGTGTTGCGTCACCGGCCTCAAATGATAACAACAGAACAAAGATGACCGAAGAAACGGGAATCGATTATCTGCGTTCTTGGAACAGAAAAGGAGATGGAAAATGACCAAAATGGGAAATATGTCAGACGAGAGTCTTGGTCAGGACAGGGTCCGATTGAACACGGAGGAAGTGTCAGGGCTGTCAGTCAAGACGTCTTGTCCAGCCTTACTCACATATCGATCTGATATTTCTCTATACTCGTCTTCTCTTATTCTGCAGAAATTTTATATTTATTCCTTAGATATTTTCTTTTAAAACATTCATTTTAAGGGAGGGATCGTACTGTTTGATTGAATCCAGGGCGTAGGTTTAGTATCGTGTCCAAGCAAAGCCAACTATTATTTTATG
The DNA here is from genome assembly GCA_946811695.1 of Gonocerus acuteangulatus. Classification (NCBI taxonomy): domain Eukaryota; kingdom Metazoa; phylum Arthropoda; class Insecta; order Hemiptera; family Coreidae; genus Gonocerus; species Gonocerus acuteangulatus. The sequence goes on along the minus strand of OX328123.1, from coordinate 147,847,829 downwards.
CCAACCTATTTTAATACTCGAATTAAGTTTTTTTAAATCCGCGTAAAACAAGATTATAATTATCGGTACCTCATGCCGCAAGGGAGTACAGCAATTGACTTGTTTATGTGCCGGTAAATTCGAGAGGTACGTCAGCATACCTACGATATGTAAAGGGTAAGTTTTAATACTACACTAGCCACATTCCACACATAAGCCTCTAAAAAAAATAGATATTAGAACATGAAAATCCTATATTTCACAATGTATTTTGTGACGCAGAATGTCAAATTTATAAACATTATCTTCTAATAACCTCTTAAGGGTAGAATCTTCGGAATGTTCTCTGAGGTTGAGGTTTTGAGTAGTACTTCTGAAGAAGCGTCAATTCGACGTGAAACATGAACAGCAAAATAAAGGGTTACTAAAGAATAATGTGTAAGAAATGAAATTTGGACTGCTTCTACATAAAATACGTTAAAAATAAAATGAATATTACGGCATTCAATGTGAAAATCTTGGAATATTTTCTTCTATATCGTGAAGATCACTTTCCAATTGAAAGGAAATCAGCACCTCATATACAGAGGTCCTCATATTCCCTTGAGAAAAAACAAGTAAAAAAAAATATGCTGCAAATAGCATACAGAATAAAAATGAAAGGTTAATAACAAAAAAAGTGACCTTTCCTTCGGAGGAAAGTGCTAAAAAAGCATAGTTTTTCATAAGCCAACTTCGAGGGGCGATATTAGCTCAATGGTAGTACACTCGACAAATGATCTGGGGGACCTAAGTTCAAAACTCGATTGTGCAATACAGATTTTAATTCTTAGTGTCGGTGTTCGTGGATTGGTTTCGTGGGCCGTGGCCGGCCCTGGACCTATTTTTAAATATATTCAAAAAGAAATCTTAAAACAACTAGGAAAAGTGGAGAATGAATTCAATCGAAATTCATATATATTTTCCACTGTAAAGGTTCCCTTGTAAATTGCCATACGTCCACCTGAAACGGAGAAAAGATGTTACAGGTTTCGATCTATGGACGTCAGAACGCTGACATTATGCGGTCCTTTCCAAGTAAGACCAAGTGTTAGAATTATAAGTAAACGCGCTGAGATGATGCTGTTCCTAAAAGGGGAAATATTTATGGACCTTACAGCATAATTATTTCTAGTTCCCAGCTTGAATTGGCGCACGAAATGGCAAGGTTGTGTAAATTAATTACCTTTACATCGTGAACTCTTATTTAGGAAGCATTGAAAATAGGAACTCTAGTTTAACACATATGTCAATGCAGAATAACATTCCGAGAGGTAATTGGCAGCATTTCCAAGAAGGTAATGGAGTTACTAATGACCAGAAGAAACTTGAATGGAAACGAACTGGCTCAGGGAAAGGTAAGCAAGGCAGTAGCCATAATATTAGTTACAGCGTCGACTACTAGAGGTCGCTAGGTGTCAGTCTTCCCACCAAAAGGCGGCAAATGCCATCAATATACTTTGACTGAAAGATCTTTTATGTGCGCTCAGGGAGCCGTGACTAATTAATCGTGCTTCTTTCGACATTTCACTCCCGCTCTTACGGATTTAAATAAACCTCCCACAAGAATTCTTGCAGTAGTTATTTGGCATACAGATATGTATGGATTATAAACCTAATGTAGTGGTTTCTCCATTAATTATGCACAAATATCAAAAGGGAAACCCAAGATGAAATCTGAAAAGAAGGATGTAAGAGTACCTAAAAGCACGGTTCCATGCCTCCCCGTTTATGTTTTTATTTTTTCCATTTATACACTTTTATTTCATTTGTTTTTATTTTTACATAAACATAAATTTACTAAGTTGTCTTACAAAAATTGTTAATCGTAATCATACATTTTTGCTCATTATATGAACATTTTAAGAAAGAGCTTTTATTAAAACCATAATATCAGGGACATAGGTAGAGAGAGTAAAACCTTTAAAGCTTTATGTAGCAATCCTTATATATGAGAGTGAAACAAACTTTTTATGAGGAGATCCATAAACATATGAGGGAGTTAAACGAAAGAGTTAATTGAAAATTCGTGAGAGTTAAACAAACGTTTTATGATGAAACTCTTAAACATAGGAAGGAGTTAAAGCAAAGAGTAATGTAGAACTCCTTATGTGTCGTAGTTAAACTAAAGTGTTCTGTGGAAATCCTTATATGAGTGAGTTAAAGTCTTATGTGACCATTGTGATATGAGAGAGTTAAATCAAAGTGTTATTTGGAAAAAATTATATGAGGGACTTTAAATGATTTGAGTAATGTCTTAAATCTTAAGCAATAATTTAAGTAGAGAATAAAATTGAGTTAAACAGCAGTATTGTTCCAAAATTCACATTAGAACAAGGATTGGGAATAAATGTGAAGGTGTTATGGGACTTCACCACATAATATTTATCATGATGGAATCCTTTAAGGAAGAAGGAACTTAACCAAAATTTGTACCAAGGTATCAGAGAGTTAAACTAAAGTTTTAACATGGGTTAATTATGTAAATAAGATTGTAAATCTTTAATGTTTTGCAGGAAAGCTGACATTCACAAGTTAGGCGTCCTGTAATTGGAGAGTATGACGTAATGACAGAGTTTTAGTATTTTATTAAAATTATCTATATTAATCGGGAGTAGTTACCCCAGGATCATGAATGGGACACTCATTTACTAAGGATCATTCATTTACTAAGGATCATTCATTTACTAAATGAGGCCATGTTAGACCCACAGAAATGCGAGATTTATACATCAATACCGAATCCATTATAAGCCCCCCACCATTTGAACCCTCGAGCGAGATGAGCACGTCACAACCAAAAGCCCTTTGTCCCCTCACATACAAATTAGTATTATTTTTCTCCCCCCAAGCAGACCTCTTCCCCCCAACCCCTGGGTGATCTCAAAGACCGCAAGGCCTTGTCAAAAACCACCAGACGCCCAGCATCCTCTCAACTCTCGCTCTCTATCTCTCTCTCTACAAGGATTTCATTCCAGAATTCTCTCTTTTCCTTCCCTCTTCCTCACAAGCGCTCAAAAAGAACGCTGTTTAAAACGTTAAATTAAGATAACGGATCCCCAGACGGGAGGGATATCAGCTTTGTGAATCAGCTTGTCGACGTTAAATCCGACCGCACCGGCAAAAGAAAAGAACCTAAAGCTAACACAGGGTTCTCATGACAGAACCACATTTTAGATTTAACAGAATGAAGGAGTTGGGGAGAGGAGGAGGAAGCCTAGGGGGTAGAAGCTCGCCCACGGCAAATCACACAATTTATTTTTTCTGTATAATTTCTTTCTTTTATTTTCCTGGAGCTCACTAATTCAGGCTTGAGGAAAAATAGCCACGTCAAGACAAAGGACGTAGGGAAAAAGTGAAGGGTTCAATTCGTGACAAATCCTTTATGCTAACATTTTCATTTACAGCGAATTTCATTTTAATTTATGTTGCTACACTTCTTGGTTGATTGACATCGAAAGATTCGTTTGAGTCTAAGCGCTGTTCACAAAAATATTATCTATTATTAATTTTTTTAAAAACAGTCCTAAAATAACTGTAGTTTTGAGCTTATAAGATACCTAGGCTTTGAACATTTACAACAAAAATACAAGTTTTCGAGCTATTCTTATTCTGTTGTTGAATTATTGAGCTTCGCCCTTATATAAATGATGATAAGGACTATGGCACCCCAAAATTTGACAATGCTATTAAACTATGACCTGCAAATATGATTAAGTGCTTAGAAAACCGCCCTACATGATATCCAGATTAATTCTATACAAAAGAATAAATGTATCCATGTCCTAAATAAATAAGGCTCCTTTAGTGAGTAAAAGCCTATTTTTCCAAAACAATGTCCCGTTCCATATGGCAAAGCCTCCTTCTATAAGTCTTTTCCTACATCTCTTTCCAAAAAAAGCCCCATACCTTAAGGCAAAACCTCTTTCTATAAGTCTCTAACTGTACACCAAAAACGTCTGTTACAAAACAAAGTCCCGTACCATAAGGCAAAGCCTCCTTCTATAAGTCCCTTTCTGTATGCCAAATACATCTCTTACATAACAACGTCCAATTCTATATCGCAAAGTATCCTCCTATAACCCTTCTCGTTTATGCCAAGGTCCTGTCTTACTAAACACAGCCCCGTGCCTTATAGAAAAATGTTCCTTTTATAAGTCTCTTCCTGCATGCCAAACACATCTCTTTCCAAAAAAAGTCCAGCACCGTATGGCAAAACCTCCTTATATAAGTCTCTAACTGTATACCAAACACGTCACTAACACAAAACACTGCCACATCACACAAGGCAATTTCCTTCTAATGAATGAATCCACTCTTCTTTATGGCAAAGCCAACTGCTAAAAATTAAGTCGTGTTTCCATGTCACAAAAGAGCAATCAATAACATATGAATCATAATTCAGTCCGGCCATCCTAAGGGTATTCCACTCATGGAAAAAGTAGCATCATAAAATTAAAAGCACCCGTAACTTAAGAAATATTGCTACCGGTAGACTGACCCGCTGTAATCAAACAAGTGTTCTTAATTACACCTACAAGGGAGTGCGATTTACGCAACAACATAAGAACATCAGGACGATAAGACTGGTGGGACTCACAGACAGGTGTGCCAACCTAGAGAGCCTCCACCCTCATCGCTCCTTCGTCAAAGTTTATAGTGTTTGCATTCCCTGTCCTACCCAAACAGGCCTTTGTTGACCAAAGCAGTGTCGCCACCTGCCGTCTTGTCTATCCTTCTCCATAAAACTCTCTTCCAATCTCCTCATCCTCGTTCGAAACTAAAAAGGAGCATTTAGTTTTCATTTGTGGATTAATAAAAATGATCTAATGGCCACAGAAACAAGGAAAAAGCCTTCAGAACCCCGGTCTTTCCTGAATGACCTGACGTATACTTTGATGATGATATCTTAAGAACATTATCTTGACGTGTCGTCAAAAACCTCCTTCGACATTGTTAGATCTAGGAATTCAAACACAGAATATCGCTAAGGTGCCTTGGCTACTACACTACCGGACACCATTACACAAGATGGGAATTTAGATGCACTGAAGGAGCCAAAGTGTCTGATAGACTGAACAGCGACAAGTATGCCATTGTCATATAAGACTGTATAACACATTTTTTCAGTAGATTTAGCACGCCAGGCAAGGAATTGAAGCCAGAATGTCCGGAATTAATTTCAAGCCCGCCTTTCTTTAATGTAGCTACAGTGGGTAGCAAAAGTTTTCATACACTCACCAAATTCGTTGAAATATGCTTCCTGTTATTCTCTTTTTAAAAGAAAAAAATGTTTGACGATATCATAATATTTCTATCAATATAATAGACATATTTAGTAATTGAAACAAATAAAATCTGGGTAATATATATTTATTTAGTATCTATAAATAAGAAAGATCCAATTTAACCCTAGCAAAAGTTTTCATACAGCTTGGAATTCCGTCTTTTAATCCCTTATCTTGAGCATTGAGATGCAAGAATCAACTAGTTTTTAATCCTTCCCCTATCTGTCATTGCTTCTAAAGGCCATTTAGTTCTAAGCAGTGTCTTGGGTTTATGATGGCCCGGTGCAAAGTTAACACTTCTATTGAACAGCAATAAGGAGTGGTTTACCTCAGATAACTGGGACAGTCATACCGCAAAATCAGTGCACTGACCATAATTCCCTTTTTAACAGTCCAGTTTATCATTCGCGCTATAAATATGATGAAAGATTGGGCGATAAGACCCGATCGGGATGGCCAATAGCTTTCTCAGGGACTGCTGAGAGGCTAATTGTATGTAAAGTTAAAGCTAATCCCAAAACGGCAGGCACAGAATTAACAAATGCAATGAATATACAGCTGGGGACATCAGCTGGGCCCAATGCCATCTGAAAAATACTGAGGAGAAATGGATTTAACGCCAAGGTAAGTTGGAAAAATAAAATTAACCGAATACAATTTTATAAAGAATATTGACAGAAGCTTCTAGACGTCTGGGATGACGTTATTCTCGTGGACGAGAGCAAGTATAAAGTTAAAGGATCAGACATGTGAACATTGGTTTGGCGGAAGCCTGGAAAAGAGCAAGATGAAAAGAATTTGACTGGGACTGTAAAACACAGTGGTGGCAGTGTGATGTTCTGGGGCTGTATGTCAGCTGGCGGGGTGGGTAATTTGGATTTTATTGACAGGGTTATGGACGCACGAATATATATTGATATTTTAAGGGATAATCTAAAAGTTAGTGCTGCTAAACTGGTGATAGAAAGAACTCTTAAGTTTTATCAAGACAATGATCCTAAGCATAAAGCAATGCTGTCTCGAGAATGGCTTCAATATAATTGACCTAAGGTGTTAGAAACACTTCCCTAGAGCACTGACTTGAACCCCGTTGAGCATTTGTGGGCCCACCTTCATCGCCAATTGAAAAAAACACAGTTTCCGATCTAAAACTATATTAAAAGAAGAATGGGCCAATATTTCCTCCGAAGTGACGACCAAGCTGGTAGAATCAATGCCTTGGTGGCTGAGAGCAGTACAGAAAGGCAAAGGCCTTCCCACAAAGTTTAAAAATGATTTTCCAGAAAAGTATTAACAATGTTTTTCCAAACTGTATGAAAACTTTTGCTACATATATTGTATTATATTATTTGTTACACTGTTAAATGTATATCAATTATGTTTTTGAATTGTTTTGATGAAAATATGGTTTAATAGATGTTTACAAGAAATATATTCTTGTCTTTAAATATTAGCATTGATTTGGAAAAGAAAGCTGTATATTTTTCTCAAATTATTTAGGTGTATAAAAACTTTTGCTGTCCACTGTAGTCCTTCAAAAGGAGCCTAAGCTTCACAGTTTCTCCCCTTCGAAATATAAAGGTCATCAATTTTCATTGGCCCCAACTGGTTTGCACCACAGATTTCTTCAGATCATAAACAATAAACTGTCATTGATTCACTATTAATTTTTGCTTCAAGGCGCAGGGCTTTGTAAAGGGTACCAACCTTTTCTATTATCAACTATGAAGAAGCATGTCGCTAAAAGAGGTCTGCCTACTCATAAAAGGTTTGAAAAAGCACTGAAGGAACATCCCAGACACCATAGATTTCCATAAATGTTATACATTACATTGTTATCCAGTGCGTTTGTTCTCCCTGATGTAATGTCCTTCCTGTCTTAAAAATATCCCGACCTCCGCCGCGCGACGGGCTGACAAGGACTCGTCTTGTTGTCTGGAGCACTATTAGACGTTGACGTGCCGTTGACGTGCCGTTGACGTGCCGTTGACGTGCCTGTCAGTCAAGACTAATGCTCGACTCATGGTGTCATCGCCTCGTAACGTCCAGTCATCTCCCAAGCCGGGCACAAATAGAAATCCCCCACTGTATCTAGCAGCCTCAGCTGCCTGTTCCCTGCCTTATCATTGGGCTAATAGAAGCAGCTCCAACATCTCCTACCACTGAGTATGCTCAAGAGGAGAACTCTTCTTAGAAATCATACATACATATTATATGTATCAATCTAACTAAATATACATATTTATATTTATATATATCGTCGAAATCAAAGAATGGTTAAGATGGGATAAAAAAAAAAACAAAAAAACATTCAGATTTTTTGAAGACCTAATTTTGTCACAGTGTATTCAAACAGATTTATATTCTTGTTGATTTCGGAAATAATGCGGATTTTCAAAGGATAAAAATTAAAAATACATTTTGTTCAAAATATTTATCTATTATACAATAAAATATACGATATATGTAATTGTTTTTCTGAAATGAAGGTTTTGATAAGTAATGATCCACTCGATCATCTAAGTATATAATCTAAGTATATAAAACAATTAAATAACTATAAAACAAGGAATGAAAATAATAGCGCAAATGTGCAGAGCAAATTGTCTCACCTTCATTGGATGAATGAGTGAAAAGAATTCCTCAGATATTTTAGAATATATCAAAAAAATAATTGTATTTAAAATGTTGTAATTAATTCCCTGGATAAAAACTTACATGTCGCTGGAAAAGGGAACACCCCTTTGTATCTTATATTATAGAGTCAGGTCCGCGATCAAGAAGACTATGATATCGATTGATATGTTATATTTTTGATTTGGATGCTTAAAAAGAGAGAAGTAGAGAACATATATATTTATTTATATATAGTGAGAGGGAAAGAGAGAGAGAGGGGGTGAAGAAGATGGAATAACCTTATCACTGGCATCTTGATGTGGCCAGGTTATTGTTATTTACTGATTTCTCCTAATGTGCGAAAAATGTACAACAAAGAAAATAGTAAGGTGATTTTTGAGCTTTTATTTATTACAAAATTAAAGGAAATTTGTTATGTGGAATTATTTTTTTAACTATTATTTATTCTGTCGTTTTATTGCGTGTGATTGACCAATTTTGAAAAACATTTTATAAAAGAATCTCAAAAATATGTAGTAAGTACGTAACATTAATTGCAGTTTTTTTTAAGTAATTTAAGGAAAATGCTAGATGAATGTGATAAACACTATGAGCCGTAAGGGTGGAAATGTGCCACTAAGATATATAGGAGGCCTGCGATCTGTCAGCTGAGCGCACATGCCCTCACATAGTGTGCCGGCTAAAAAACACATAAATAAGGCAGCTGTTGTCGAGACAAGGGGCCGAATCAGTCAGCTAGGAGCTGTATAAAGTGAAAAATTTATGTGTTCCCCGTCAAAAGAAGGATAAATGGAGACTGGCAGCACACAATGTGTCGGCACATGTGTGAACTCACCCCTAGCACTTTCCAATCATAGCAGGCAGTAAATCAGCAATTCAAAATTCTGTTAAACTCGGAGTGTCGCAGGGCGCAATAGGCGGTCGTATATTTTTTTTTTCTATGTCAAATAAAGTTACTGGGAATTCGAGTCTCAGAGGGTAAACTAAATTAATAGAGCAAAAGAAAAGTCTTCAGGGATTCATGGATGGAAAAGAAAAAACATCATACTTACAGGAACTGCGTCAACTTATTGCGTTTGCATTTTTATCCCCAGTGTCATTTGAAAAGCTTATGAAAAAATATGTTTTTATTTTCTACGATTTCTCAACCAATTTCGACATATTTAATGTTATATACGAAATACATCCCACAATTACAAATATGATCTGGGACACGGTGTCATTAAATTGTCCAAGCCGGAATAAACGGAAGCTTTTTCGCGAGCATCTCGCCCTAAAAAACATGTTCCGGTGGACGCAGTCTGCTGGTTATTGCAATATAATAATCTCATCACACACATGTATAAATGTGTGGGTTCTTCATTTTATTTGTACAAATAATAAACACAAGAAACATAGTGTAAGATTTTCCCTTTAGAATCTCATTTTTTTTCTATGCACGCAACTGCTCTTGATACCGTAGCATGGGAAGTTATGACACCTTAAAGAGTAAAGCCACATGGCCTTATTAATCAAAAGCCTGAGAAAATATCCGTACTATTTATGAGTTAGAATAGAATAGAATAGAATAAAATTTTATTTGTTAAAGATTTACAATCTTGTACAAATCATACATATATAAATAAAAAATAACATTTCACCCACATTTATGAGTTAAATATTTAAAAAAATTATAATAAAAAAATTAAAAATGGTGAAATTTAAAAAAAAAAAGAAAAGAATATTAAGTCACTGACGGTGTTATATACAGTATTTAAAAAACAAGCTATTTCATCAATTAAAATTAGTAAACAGATCTAAAAATAATGCATATAATAGAGTTCTTCTTCATAACGGGACCTGCACTCGAAAGATCGAAGCTGAAGTAAATAAAAAAAGGCTTGCCATATTCATATGCGTTTGTATTTTATTTGGGAAGAAAGGCCGAAGCGCCTTAAGAAGCAGCTGCTATATGGACAAGAGCCGAATCAGTCAGTAAGGCCGGTGAAAAATTTATATGCCCCACGTCAGAGGAATATAAATGGTTTATGTGAGAATCACAAAGGAAAGCTGAGGCGTCGACAGGCCCCTAGAGGGAGGCGAACCATTAATATTGGTGTTTGGAGGCTCGTACAAAGCGTCCGGTCCTCGGAAGATTCTTCGGACGTCATAAGGACCAATATTGGAGACGAGAATGGAGCTGTGTCACCAATAGCCAATAAGGTATTTTAGAGCGAATATATTGGCGATGCAAGATCATCAAGGTATGATCGACTTGTATTATATATATATATATATATATATATATATATATATATATATATATATATATATATATGTTTGTGTGTGTGTGTGTCTGTTTGTGCAAATAAAACAAACGCCAAAGAAAACGTTAAAAGAAACTTTCAAATAGAAATATTCTGGGTTAAGTCAGTTAAAAAATTAATGGGAGTAATATTGACAATAAGAATATATAGTTTTATTTAATAGAAACAATAATAAAACTTTTTTTTTTTTTTTAAACACAAGAGATATTGAAACAAACATTTTGTATTTTGCTAGTTTATCTGTACATATTTCAATGTTGTCTAAGGTTTTTGTAACCTTATAAAAGTTAATAGAAACTTTTGACAAAGCAGGAGCTCCACCACATTGTGGAGATTATAGAAGAATTCGTGTCTGATATATCTTAACTACCCTTGTATCGTTTTAAGCAGAGATGGGCATAATTTTATTTATAAATAAAAATACGAATTTATTCGTATTTCATATATTTGTGAATATGAATATAAATAAATTCGTACTTCATATATTTGTGAATACGAATATAAATAAATTCGTACTTCATATATTTGTGAATACGAATATAAATAAATTCGTATTCATAAGTGTGAATACGAATTTATTTTTATTCACATACATTAAATATAAAAATACAAATAAAATTCTATTCGCAAATTTTTGCTCCGAATACAAATAAATTCACAGAAAAAATTGTAAATAATTACAGAAAAATGTGAATAAACGCTTAAAAAAAAAAAAACAAAAAAAAAAACACCTTCAATAACTTTCGTAATATCATCTTAATACGAATAAATTCATGATTTATTTGCGAATTTTATTGTGAATAAATTTTTATTCACAAATTATAATGTGTCTAAATTTGTATTCGTATATTTTAATGTGATTTTTTTTTTAAATCAATTGATTTTTTTGTAAATATTCACATTGTTTGTGATTATTTACAATTTTTTCTGTGAATTTATTTGTATTCGCAGCAAAAGTTTGCGAATAAAATTTTATTTGTATTTTTATATTTAATATATGTGAATAAAAATAAATTCGTATTCACACTTATGAATACGAATTTATTTATATTCGTATTTTTTTTTTTTTTATGATCCTCAATTCATAATAATTTGAACGTCAAACAAAAACTCGTAAAATTTCATTTTAAAGATAATGTCTGCATGTTAAATTATTAATTTATTCTTCTTGTACATTTCTAAAATGTAGCCTCCATGAAAAGGGACAGTTCTCCCTCTTCTCCATAGCCCTGAAAAGTCCGTCACGCAGGAGCTGCATAACTAAGCACTTTCCTCAGAATTTGGGTAGTGTAGACTGCTTTCCAGAACAATTTGCTTAAAATATCCTACATAAATAAAATAAAAACATGAATAGTTCTCTTTTAAATTTGTAATGAGTAACTGATCAATTATTAATTTGCTTCCAGATGGTACCTTTTACACTACGTAATAAATACAAAAAACATCATATTATCGTATTTTGATCTAACGCAGGAACAGGATACAGTCACTCTAGTGGTAGAAAGCGCTCCTTGCGGCGGCTTTGTGAACCTACGACTGGCTATTTCTATTGAAATATATTACAAATTAAACCCCCGCTTTCCGATTGACCGATTCAGCTCATTTTTACAACACTTCTTTCTCATGAGTTACCCACGACGTATACCGCGTTTCGTTACAATACAGCAGAAATTACGACAGGTATGAGTATATTAGGAATTTGGGTCCGGAGTAAACCCCCCCTCCTAATGAACCGATTTAGTTTATTTTTACAACACATATTTACCTGTGGATTACCACTACGAATACCGAGTTTCGTCGAAATATACCAAAAATCACGGCTGGTAGTGGCAAATTGGTATTGTGGGCCAGGAGTAAACCCCCCCTTCTAATGAACCGATTAAGTTTATTTTTATATCACACTTTTCTCTCTATATTACCACTACGAATACCAAGTTTCGTTGAAATATAACAAATATTACGGCTTACATAGTCAAATTAGTGTTTTGGGTTCGGGGTAAACCCCCCTTCCGGTGGACCGACTTTGGTGGTTAACGAACTCGTTCAATCGTTTGCTAAGTGAATGCTATATACCAAGTTTTGTGACGAAAAAACAAAAACTCTGGCCGCTATCGTGTTAACAGACACACACATATGTATATGCATACATATATATATATATATATATATATATATATATATATATATATATATATATATATATATATATATATATAATTTTAACGGGGGTCATTTTCGGTGTCTACTAGGCAGGATCGATAAAGATTTGAAGAAATTTTTCAAAAATTCCGTCATGAGTCCAACCTCAATGCTAAAAAGGCTTGTATATCAAGCCAAAACGTTGGCTTTAATAAAATACATTTTAACTATAAAATGTAGTTTTATTGAATAAAAAAAAAAAAAAAAAAATTAGACCGAAACCCCGACGACCAAACCCCGAAGACCAAAACCCCGACGACCAAAACCTTCTACATCTCAACGGTCGACCATATCTTCTCAATTATTAATTTATTCTATTATTATTTATTAAGTTTTACTTTTTTTTCAAATTTTTTTTTCAACTTGAACGAAAATTCATTCTTTATTTTTGATATGCACTTAGGTAGGTAGAAGTATTTTTTTAATTTATTTATGTTTCGGTATTATTACCGAATAATTAGAATATTCTGATTAGGAATATTTTCGAAATGTTTTTCATTCATGTAATTATAATGGCATTACATGAAAATAACACGTGTTTTGAATTTTTTATTGACTTTATCATAATTGAACTCTTAAACTCTACAATTACAATCGTACTGTTGTGTTACAATTGGTGTCACTGGTTCTCCATTTTCTCTTTTTCCTAGCCAGTTTTTCCAACGGTGTCCATTTTGAGTTCATGATATTTTGCCAGAATTCTACCAGCGCTTCTTTTCGTGGAGTGAAAATAATAATTCTATTATATAGAGGGATATGTGATGAATGTATATTATGTATTTCTAGAATATATGACAGAACATCCTCAAGGCCTAGGAGAACCATTTTCGAATTAAAGCAAGCCCTTTTCCTGAGGAAGTGGAGCGTAGGCAGGAAGGAACGTTTTCAGTTATTAAATCGATTCTCCACAGCTAGATAGGAGGAAATGGTCATTATCCAGAATCGACCACAAACCTATGGAAAGAAATTCATTCAGCTCCTTTCTCTCTTTCATTTCCCACATCCTCAGCTAATAATGATTGATGTAAAAGAATTTTTTGTTTTGATTTCAAGGGGAGAGACTTTTTTTTGTAAATTCGAGGGAAAGAAGGGAAGTGTTTACTGCAAACTATTGAAGGTAATAAAAAAATTACAATCAGCAAGATAAAAAAAAGAGGCGTACCTGTAGTTCAAAAAAAGTAAAAGAGTTCATTAACCTTCTCGTTTATTTATTATTCTGGATATATATGGCGCAGGTCAAAAAAATAGTACTCCTTTTTCTTATGAGAGGAATTGGCAAGCCAGGAATAAAGTAGTATTCTTGGCTTGCCAATTCTTAGATAAAATATTTTACAATAACATCATAAAATAGTAAATAATCGATAGATAAAAGATCTTAGAATTATCCGTTAATGTCGAACAATTCTTCATATCGTCGTTACAAATGCAAAGTATCGAATGTGAAAATCACCACTTTTCAGACTGGAATTTCATTTATTCATAACTTTTTTTTTTGACAGTCAAATATTCGGCAGATTTGACCTTTTGATAGTGGAATACTTTCCCTTTAATAGAGAGAAGTAAGATTCAAGAATTTGCCGTAAATAAGTCCAGCAGAAATTAGTAAAGACTGAAAATGAGAGATGCATTTTTTCACATTCGATACTTTGCATTTGTATCGACGGTATTAAAATAAGTCCAATTAAAATTAACACATTAACTCAATATTAAAATATATTATGAAACGTTTTAATGTTGCACAGCAGAAAATTAGTAAAAGGTTTAACCCAATGGCTGCCTATAATATGAACTAATGGATCCCTAACCCATTAGGAGCAATGAATAAAGGTTTTGGTACCTACCGTCAGATGCTATAGCCCTTATAAAATATTTGATACTCACAAAATGACAATATGAATGGTGTCGAGACAGGGGTAATAAGTAAACGGAGATAAAATGTGTTTCTGTCTAGAATAAGAATTGGACACACCAATCATACCCATTCCTCCTTATTTAAAAGTGAGTCTAGGCCTGAATGGTCTGTTTGTGGTCAAAATAGTTATATTATACACATATTCACCGAATGCAGAGCCTACAAAGCCGTTCGAAACCGTATGGATGTTCATGGTCCTCTCTGCGATACATTTGGAGACGACCATGAGTTAACGCAGCGAGCTTTTAAAGGTTTTGATCGAAAAAAAAAAAAAAAAAAAAAAGGTTTTGGAGCTGAAGTAGTAATGTTTTATTATTATTATTACTATTCATGTTCCACCATATTTAAGTGAATTTACTCATCTTCCGCGTTTAAGAAGACATTAAAGCTGAATATTCCTTCCGAGGCCTTGATGAAGCCCATGAGAACGGATGTCGCACAAGACGGACGCTAGTAATATCAAGCGGAAGGAGCCTCGTGAGAGAACAGCGTGGAAGGGCCATAAAGCGCAGGTTATTTATATGGGCTTATAAAACAGGGCGTGTTATCAGGCTGGCATCGGATAACCTGTAAGTTGAGGAAGGCAGCTGCTTCCGTCTCACAAGTGCGGTGTCCCGCAGGGTGAACTTCAAGGCGCTACTCTGTATACACTTTGAGAACTAACATGTTCGCAACATGCTTTACATGTGTTTCGCCTTGGTCAGCTTGTCTAGTCTGAGTGCATTTACTTGTAACCATTTCGCACCTCAAGTGTTCTCTCAAATGATTATGAATTAAGTTTTTAAAAAAAGTAGAATTCTAAATTCTGTAAATTTATCTAGACGTTTCTTGGTGAAATCTATATTTTTCCCTAAAATATGCTTGCTATATTACTTTAGACCCAAAAATGTTTTTACACTTTAAAAAATAATTAAATAATTAATATAAAATCATAGCTGCATACTTTTTTTTTTTTACAGAAATTAGGGTCTCCCCGTAGTCTGGTGGCTAACGGCATAGATTCTCCCGCGGAAGATGGTGGGTTTGGCGGCAGGAATTTTCTCACCTCACGCCTCGTTGCGAAAATTCCTCCCTGCGCCATGGTTGTCGGCCCGGATGTGGGTGTGCCGAAATAAAAAACAATTATTCAAGAAGACAGAAATAAAACACAGTATTATGTGATTTGCATTACACATATTCTAGTCCAAATATCTACTAGGAGCAATTTTTAAAATTTTCAGCATTCATTTTATGGTCAGCTTTGTGGCATGTAAAGTTATTATATGAAGACTGAAAAAGTGGCCCTTGCTGAGAGGTAGTAAGTACATAAAACACGTTGGAATTATATTAGGATGGGCATATCGTCGATACAAAAGCAAACTAACGAATATGAAAATCACCACTTTTCAGAGTGGAAAAGTATTCATTCATAACTTTTTTTTTGGACGGTCAAATATTCTGCAGATTTGACCTTTTGATATTGGATTACTTTCCCTTTAATAGAGTGAAATCAGATTCAAGAATTTGCCGTACATAAGTCCAGCAGAAATTATTAAAGATGGACAATGAAAGATGCATTTTTTCATATTCGTTAGTTTGCTTTTGTATCGACGATATATTAGATTAACTTAGAACTTATAGAAGGGTGATGGTTTATCATTAAGTTAAAAGGGTATATATTGTACGTATACATCTTTAAAGATATACTACTCTCTTAGTACTTAAATATATGTGGCAATATCACAGTACCCTGCCGCTCGAGGTATCTGCAGACTAGATGAAGGTATTGATGTCAGTGAACTCGATAAGCTAATTTTGCTACTAAAAACTTGCAAGTAGTAGTGGTTATTAAACATTCTGTCTCAAGAGATCGTTTGAGGAAGAGAAGGAGGTGCAAAACCGAAAAAAGGTGGATTGGAAACGAAATGGGTCGAGGAGAGGAATTGCAGGGGCTTATGTACGCGATTGTATTTAGACAAGAAGATGGTAAGCGAAATGAGAGTGTGTGTGTGTGTGTGTGAGAGGGGGGGGGGGTGATGGGCACTGTCAGAGCTGAGTGACACAGCCTCTGACAGCCCTGGCAGTTTAGAAATAAAGGAGTTGGAGAAAAGCGGAAAGGGCTCTGATTGTGTTTCAGGTTTCCATTTAAGTTTTTAATTACACTGCCCCCGCATCCAGCAACCCCCAGTCCTCCAGCCCCATCTCCCCGGGGGGGGGGGGGGTGCTCGTGCACCAACCACTCGAGCTGAGTACACTACACGTAGTGTGCACACTTAGGGTAGCTCGTTTGCGGGAAGATTTGGTTGGAAAAGAAGGTGCAGAATACCTATTGAATTCGTAAACCTATTTCAGTAGTCAAGTATTTTCATGCAGTAAGATTGGTCTGGACATTATGAACTCATTCATGAGTGAGTGCAGACATGGTATCAATGGTTTCGTATGGATAACTGACTTTTTGAACCTTCACGAAGCAAGATAAATTAAGGTGGAAAAGCAGCGAACGAGCCGAGGTCCAGGTAGCAGAAGCCTTTTTAGTGGAATGACTCGGCCGTCACTTTTACCTTTTCATCTGGGCTGTAAGATTAATCTGCAAGAGAGGCAAAGGGGGAAAAAAATATCCCTTTTCCTTTTCGGGGACATTTTCACAAGGAGTTCTTCAAGGGCTGCCTGACAGGGCAGTCAAATGGCGGATCTGTCAGGTCGGATCCATTAGACTGACAGGGGGCTCAGCCTTCGGTCATTACGGTCGGCTCAAGTAACTCACTTATTGTTCAGAACAACAAGGAAAATACATTTATTTAACTTTTTAATGGCGAAAAAGATGTAAATAAAACTGTTCAATGAAAAACATGACGTCAAGAAGAAATTATAAAATTGGAGTTAGCCGGCGAGGTTATTAGAAGCAAAAATTGGGATTCGGCTAAGCGAAAACGTCAGATTGCCGACCGAAAAGTATATTTCGACCGTTTTGGCTGATGTTTGGTAGTCTTCTTCAATAAATAATGTCTAGGGAATGGAGGAAGACGAAGATAACCTATAGGTTATTATTGATAAGTGTGAGAACATCCATACTTCAATGATAAGTCTTAAGTGTCTGCAAACTGTGTTATTTAAAATAAACCTGAATATACATTAACAATGAATACTAAATATATCTACAAAACTCTTAAAAATAATGTGTTGTTCCACAATATGGAATTTTTAATTTGCGAACTTGATCTTTCGGTTCAAACAGAGAAATTATGTACCGAATTTCATCGATGACGGTCAATTTGTGTACATGCAAGAGCAAAATTAAACCAATATTATTAAATGTCCAGCTTTTCTGTTAAATATTTGTTACCCCTCACAATCTGTTCATACTAGTACTCATGTTAGTACTCGTTGTATAGGCTTCTTGGGCTAGGAAAACGAATGAAACCATATTCAAGGCGATAGCTTTAACCGTTTTCGAGAAAATTGGAAAAATAGTTTTTGAATGCCGTTTTTGGTTTGGGTACTTAGAATCATGGGATTCAGTTGAAACATTTTTTGCATGTTCTACTTTCATTAAAATTAATATGTTTAAATTTTTGTTACGTTTGGAGTTTAGGAAGGGTTAGAATAAAATATTTTATTAACAGACATAAAAAGTTTTGCTAACTTTGTATACTTTCCTTAATATCTCGAAAAAGGTTGAGAATTTGGGAAACGGAAGAATACCATTAGAAAGCATACTAAATGCTCTACAAAAAAGGTTCTAATGAAAGTTTTGATTAGGCGATGTCAATCGGAGAAATAAGTGCTTAAACCTTTAAAGTAATTGATTTCGCTTATTCGAACTGTTCTTTTTGTCTTTGATTTGGTACTTAGAATTATGGGATTCAGTTGAAACATTTTCTGCATGTTTGAATTTTATCAACACTAATATGTTGAAATTTTGGTTACGTTTGGAGTAAAGGAAGGGTTAGAATAAAATATTTTATTAACAGACAAGAAAAGTTTTGGTAACCTTTTACACTTTCGTTATTATCTCGAAAACCGTTGACAATCTTGGGAAGCGAAAGGTTACCATTCGAAAGCTTACTAAATGGTCTACAAAAAAGGTTCTAAAGAAAGTTTTGAATAAGCGATGTCAATCGGATAAATAAGTGCTTAAACTTTGAAGTAAATGACTTCGTTTATTCGAGCGGTTCTTTTTGCCTGTTTTTATTCCTTGTTTTGTTTTTTTTTTAATTGCTTATAGTTGGATAATGTATTTGACAATAAAACAGATTAAGTAAAATAAGAAAAACAATTCATTGTTAGAAATATAGCTTGCCAAGAGAAAGAGATTTTTTTTTATCTCTGTTTACCTTTGTTGTAATTGTTTTTTTTTGTTTTTTTTTTCTCGGTTTGCTTTAGTTTTTAATATCTTATTGTTATTTTGATTGCATTTTTTTTTTCAATAAAACATGACAAGTAATTGAGAAGCGTGTTTGTATTTTGAATTGACTTTGAGAGTCTTGCTTTAGATTGAGGAATTTCCGCTTCTAACATGTGGGTGTTAACAGTTTTCATGAAATAATAATAAAAACAAAAAAAGATTAGTTCTATTTTAAACTTTCGAAATGACAATATGGATGAGAATGGATACGTCTTAAAATGACGCAGTTCCTGCAGAAAGAGAATGTTCAGACTCTGTGTAGGGTCAGACATTTGTGAATACGAATATAAATAAATTCGTACTTCATATATTTGTGAATACGAATATAAATAAATTCGTATTCATAAGTGTGAATACGAATTTATTTTTATTCACATACATTAAATATAAAAATACAAATAAAATTCTATTCGCAAATTTTTGCTCCGAATACAAATAAATTCACAGAAAAAATTGTAAATAATTACAGAAAAATGTGAATAAACGCTTAAAAAAAAAAAAACAAAAAAAAAAACACCTTCAATAACTTTCGTAATATCATCTTAATACGAATAAATTCATGATTTATTTGCGAATTTTATTGTGAATAAATTTTTATTCACAAATTATAATGTGTCTAAATTTGTATTCGTATATTTTAATGTGATTTTTTTTTTAAATCAATTGATTTTTTTGTAAATATTCACATTGTTTGTGATTATTTACAATTTTTTCTGTGAATTTATTTGTATTCGCAGCAAAAGTTTGCGAATAAAATTTTATTTGTATTTTTATATTTAATATATGTGAATAAAAATAAATTCGTATTCACACTTATGAATACGAATTTATTTATATTCGTATTTTTTTTTTTTTTATGATCCTCAATTCATAATAATTTGAACGTCAAACAAAAACTCGTAAAATTTCATTTTAAAGATAATGTCTGCATGTTAAATTATTAATTTATTCTTCTTGTACATTTCTAAAATGTAGCCTCCATGAAAAGGGACAGTTCTCCCTCTTCTCCATAGCCCTGAAAAGTCCGTCACGCAGGAGCTGCATAACTAAGCACTTTCCTCAGAATTTGGGTAGTGTAGACTGCTTTCCAGAACAATTTGCTTAAAATATCCTACATAAATAAAATAAAAACATGAATAGTTCTCTTTTAAATTTGTAATGAGTAACTGATCAATTATTAATTTGCTTCCAGATGGTACCTTTTACACTACGTAATAAATACAAAAAACATCATATTATCGTATTTTGATCTAACGCAGGAACAGGATACAGTCACTCTAGTGGTAGAAAGCGCTCCTTGCGGCGGCTTTGTGAACCTACGACTGGCTATTTCTATTGAAATATATTACAAATTAAACCCCCGCTTTCCGATTGACCGATTCAGCTCATTTTTACAACACTTCTTTCTCATGAGTTACCCACGACGTATACCGCGTTTCGTTACAATACAGCAGAAATTACGACAGGTATGAGTATATTAGGAATTTGGGTCCGGAGTAAACCCCCCCTCCTAATGAACCTGGCCGCTATCGTGTTAACAGACACACACATATGTATATGCATACATATATATATATATATATATATATATATATATATATATATATATATATATATATATATATATATATATATAAATTTTAACGGGGGTCATTTTCGGTGTCTACTAGGCAGGATCGATAAAGATTTGAAGAAATTTTTCAAAAATTCCGTCATGAGTCCAACCTCAATGCTAAAAAGGCTTGTATATCAAGCCAAAACGTTGGCTTTAATAAAATACATTTTAACTATAAAATGTAGTTTTATTGAATAAAAAAAAAAAAAAAAAAATTAGACCGAAACCCCGACGACCAAACCCCGAAGACCAAAACCCCGACGACCAAAACCTTCTACATCTCAACGGTCGACCATATCTTCTCAATTATTAATTTATTCTATTATTATTTATTAAGTTTTACTTTTTTTTCAAATTTTTTTTTCAACTTGAACGAAAATTCATTCTTTATTTTTGATATGCACTTAGGTAGGTAGAAGTATTTTTTTAATTTATTTATGTTTCGGTATTATTACCGAATAATTAGAATATTCTGATTAGGAATATTTTCGAAATGTTTTTCATTCATGTAATTATAATGGCATTACATGAAAATAACACGTGTTTTGAATTTTTTATTGACTTTATCATAATTGAACTCTTAAACTCTACAATTACAATCGTACTGTTGTGTTACAATTGGTGTCACTGGTTCTCCATTTTCTCTTTTTCCTAGCCAGTTTTTCCAACGGTGTCCATTTTGAGTTCATGATATTTTGCCAGAATTCTACCAGCGCTTCTTTTCGTGGAGTGAAAATAATAATTCTATTATATAGAGGGATATGTGATGAATGTATATTATGTATTTCTAGAATATATGACAGAACATCCTCAAGGCCTAGGAGAACCATTTTCGAATTAAAGCAAGCCCTTTTCCTGAGGAAGTGGAGCGTAGGCAGGAAGGAACGTTTTCAGTTATTAAATCGATTCTCCACAGCTAGATAGGAGGAAATGGTCATTATCCAGAATCGACCACAAACCTATGGAAAGAAATTCATTCAGCTCCTTTCTCTCTTTCATTTCCCACATCCTCAGCTAATAATGATTGATGTAAAAGAATTTTTTGTTTTGATTTCAAGGGGAGAGACTTTTTTTTGTAAATTCGAGGGAAAGAAGGGAAGTGTTTACTGCAAACTATTGAAGGTAATAAAAAAATTACAATCAGCAAGATAAAAAAAAGAGGCGTACCTGTAGTTCAAAAAAAGTAAAAGAGTTCATTAACCTTCTCGTTTATTTATTATTCTGGATATATATGGCGCAGGTCAAAAAAATAGTACTCCTTTTTCTTATGAGAGGAATTGGCAAGCCAGGAATAAAGTAGTATTCTTGGCTTGCCAAT
Organism: Gonocerus acuteangulatus; assembly: GCA_946811695.1. NCBI lineage: Eukaryota > Metazoa > Arthropoda > Insecta > Hemiptera > Coreidae > Gonocerus > Gonocerus acuteangulatus. Next base: position 147,826,152 of record OX328123.1, on the reverse strand, counting down.
TCTTAGATAAAATATTTTACAATAACATCATAAAATAGTAAATAATCGATAGATAAAAGATCTTAGAATTATCCGTTAATGTCGAACAATTCTTCATATCGTCGTTACAAATGCAAAGTATCGAATGTGAAAATCACCACTTTTCAGACTGGAATTTCATTTATTCATAACTTTTTTTTTTGACAGTCAAATATTCGGCAGATTTGACCTTTTGATAGTGGAATACTTTCCCTTTAATAGAGAGAAGTAAGATTCAAGAATTTGCCGTAAATAAGTCCAGCAGAAATTAGTAAAGACTGAAAATGAGAGATGCATTTTTTCACATTCGATACTTTGCATTTGTATCGACGGTATTAAAATAAGTCCAATTAAAATTAACACATTAACTCAATATTAAAATATATTATGAAACGTTTTAATGTTGCACAGCAGAAAATTAGTAAAAGGTTTAACCCAATGGCTGCCTATAATATGAACTAATGGATCCCTAACCCATTAGGAGCAATGAATAAAGGTTTTGGTACCTACCGTCAGATGCTATAGCCCTTATAAAATATTTGATACTCACAAAATGACAATATGAATGGTGTCGAGACAGGGGTAATAAGTAAACGGAGATAAAATGTGTTTCTGTCTAGAATAAGAATTGGACACACCAATCATACCCATTCCTCCTTATTTAAAAGTGAGTCTAGGCCTGAATGGTCTGTTTGTGGTCAAAATAGTTATATTATACACATATTCACCGAATGCAGAGCCTACAAAGCCGTTCGAAACCGTATGGATGTTCATGGTCCTCTCTGCGATACATTTGGAGACGACCATGAGTTAACGCAGCGAGCTTTTAAAGGTTTTGATCGAAAAAAAAAAAAAAAAAAAAAAGGTTTTGGAGCTGAAGTAGTAATGTTTTATTATTATTATTACTATTCATGTTCCACCATATTTAAGTGAATTTACTCATCTTCCGCGTTTAAGAAGACATTAAAGCTGAATATTCCTTCCGAGGCCTTGATGAAGCCCATGAGAACGGATGTCGCACAAGACGGACGCTAGTAATATCAAGCGGAAGGAGCCTCGTGAGAGAACAGCGTGGAAGGGCCATAAAGCGCAGGTTATTTATATGGGCTTATAAAACAGGGCGTGTTATCAGGCTGGCATCGGATAACCTGTAAGTTGAGGAAGGCAGCTGCTTCCGTCTCACAAGTGCGGTGTCCCGCAGGGTGAACTTCAAGGCGCTACTCTGTATACACTTTGAGAACTAACATGTTCGCAACATGCTTTACATGTGTTTCGCCTTGGTCAGCTTGTCTAGTCTGAGTGCATTTACTTGTAACCATTTCGCACCTCAAGTGTTCTCTCAAATGATTATGAATTAAGTTTTTAAAAAAAGTAGAATTCTAAATTCTGTAAATTTATCTAGACGTTTCTTGGTGAAATCTATATTTTTCCCTAAAATATGCTTGCTATATTACTTTAGACCCAAAAATGTTTTTACACTTTAAAAAATAATTAAATAATTAATATAAAATCATAGCTGCATACTTTTTTTTTTTTACAGAAATTAGGGTCTCCCCGTAGTCTGGTGGCTAACGGCATAGATTCTCCCGCGGAAGATGGTGGGTTTGGCGGCAGGAATTTTCTCACCTCACGCCTCGTTGCGAAAATTCCTCCCTGCGCCATGGTTGTCGGCCCGGATGTGGGTGTGCCGAAATAAAAAACAATTATTCAAGAAGACAGAAATAAAACACAGTATTATGTGATTTGCATTACACATATTCTAGTCCAAATATCTACTAGGAGCAATTTTTAAAATTTTCAGCATTCATTTTATGGTCAGCTTTGTGGCATGTAAAGTTATTATATGAAGACTGAAAAAGTGGCCCTTGCTGAGAGGTAGTAAGTACATAAAACACGTTGGAATTATATTAGGATGGGCATATCGTCGATACAAAAGCAAACTAACGAATATGAAAATCACCACTTTTCAGAGTGGAAAAGTATTCATTCATAACTTTTTTTTTGGACGGTCAAATATTCTGCAGATTTGACCTTTTGATATTGGATTACTTTCCCTTTAATAGAGTGAAATCAGATTCAAGAATTTGCCGTACATAAGTCCAGCAGAAATTATTAAAGATGGACAATGAAAGATGCATTTTTTCATATTCGTTAGTTTGCTTTTGTATCGACGATATATTAGATTAACTTAGAACTTATAGAAGGGTGATGGTTTATCATTAAGTTAAAAGGGTATATATTGTACGTATACATCTTTAAAGATATACTACTCTCTTAGTACTTAAATATATGTGGCAATATCACAGTACCCTGCCGCTCGAGGTATCTGCAGACTAGATGAAGGTATTGATGTCAGTGAACTCGATAAGCTAATTTTGCTACTAAAAACTTGCAAGTAGTAGTGGTTATTAAACATTCTGTCTCAAGAGATCGTTTGAGGAAGAGAAGGAGGTGCAAAACCGAAAAAAGGTGGATTGGAAACGAAATGGGTCGAGGAGAGGAATTGCAGGGGCTTATGTACGCGATTGTATTTAGACAAGAAGATGGTAAGCGAAATGAGAGTGTGTGTGTGTGTGTGTGAGAGGGGGGGGGGGTGATGGGCACTGTCAGAGCTGAGTGACACAGCCTCTGACAGCCCTGGCAGTTTAGAAATAAAGGAGTTGGAGAAAAGCGGAAAGGGCTCTGATTGTGTTTCAGGTTTCCATTTAAGTTTTTAATTACACTGCCCCCGCATCCAGCAACCCCCAGTCCTCCAGCCCCATCTCCCCGGGGGGGGGGGGGTGCTCGTGCACCAACCACTCGAGCTGAGTACACTACACGTAGTGTGCACACTTAGGGTAGCTCGTTTGCGGGAAGATTTGGTTGGAAAAGAAGGTGCAGAATACCTATTGAATTCGTAAACCTATTTCAGTAGTCAAGTATTTTCATGCAGTAAGATTGGTCTGGACATTATGAACTCATTCATGAGTGAGTGCAGACATGGTATCAATGGTTTCGTATGGATAACTGACTTTTTGAACCTTCACGAAGCAAGATAAATTAAGGTGGAAAAGCAGCGAACGAGCCGAGGTCCAGGTAGCAGAAGCCTTTTTAGTGGAATGACTCGGCCGTCACTTTTACCTTTTCATCTGGGCTGTAAGATTAATCTGCAAGAGAGGCAAAGGGGGAAAAAAATATCCCTTTTCCTTTTCGGGGACATTTTCACAAGGAGTTCTTCAAGGGCTGCCTGACAGGGCAGTCAAATGGCGGATCTGTCAGGTCGGATCCATTAGACTGACAGGGGGCTCAGCCTTCGGTCATTACGGTCGGCTCAAGTAACTCACTTATTGTTCAGAACAACAAGGAAAATACATTTATTTAACTTTTTAATGGCGAAAAAGATGTAAATAAAACTGTTCAATGAAAAACATGACGTCAAGAAGAAATTATAAAATTGGAGTTAGCCGGCGAGGTTATTAGAAGCAAAAATTGGGATTCGGCTAAGCGAAAACGTCAGATTGCCGACCGAAAAGTATATTTCGACCGTTTTGGCTGATGTTTGGTAGTCTTCTTCAATAAATAATGTCTAGGGAATGGAGGAAGACGAAGATAACCTATAGGTTATTATTGATAAGTGTGAGAACATCCATACTTCAATGATAAGTCTTAAGTGTCTGCAAACTGTGTTATTTAAAATAAACCTGAATATACATTAACAATGAATACTAAATATATCTACAAAACTCTTAAAAATAATGTGTTGTTCCACAATATGGAATTTTTAATTTGCGAACTTGATCTTTCGGTTCAAACAGAGAAATTATGTACCGAATTTCATCGATGACGGTCAATTTGTGTACATGCAAGAGCAAAATTAAACCAATATTATTAAATGTCCAGCTTTTCTGTTAAATATTTGTTACCCCTCACAATCTGTTCATACTAGTACTCATGTTAGTACTCGTTGTATAGGCTTCTTGGGCTAGGAAAACGAATGAAACCATATTCAAGGCGATAGCTTTAACCGTTTTCGAGAAAATTGGAAAAATAGTTTTTGAATGCCGTTTTTGGTTTGGGTACTTAGAATCATGGGATTCAGTTGAAACATTTTTTGCATGTTCTACTTTCATTAAAATTAATATGTTTAAATTTTTGTTACGTTTGGAGTTTAGGAAGGGTTAGAATAAAATATTTTATTAACAGACATAAAAAGTTTTGCTAACTTTGTATACTTTCCTTAATATCTCGAAAAAGGTTGAGAATTTGGGAAACGGAAGAATACCATTAGAAAGCATACTAAATGCTCTACAAAAAAGGTTCTAATGAAAGTTTTGATTAGGCGATGTCAATCGGAGAAATAAGTGCTTAAACCTTTAAAGTAATTGATTTCGCTTATTCGAACTGTTCTTTTTGTCTTTGATTTGGTACTTAGAATTATGGGATTCAGTTGAAACATTTTCTGCATGTTTGAATTTTATCAACACTAATATGTTGAAATTTTGGTTACGTTTGGAGTAAAGGAAGGGTTAGAATAAAATATTTTATTAACAGACAAGAAAAGTTTTGGTAACCTTTTACACTTTCGTTATTATCTCGAAAACCGTTGACAATCTTGGGAAGCGAAAGGTTACCATTCGAAAGCTTACTAAATGGTCTACAAAAAAGGTTCTAAAGAAAGTTTTGAATAAGCGATGTCAATCGGATAAATAAGTGCTTAAACTTTGAAGTAAATGACTTCGTTTATTCGAGCGGTTCTTTTTGCCTGTTTTTATTCCTTGTTTTGTTTTTTTTTTAATTGCTTATAGTTGGATAATGTATTTGACAATAAAACAGATTAAGTAAAATAAGAAAAACAATTCATTGTTAGAAATATAGCTTGCCAAGAGAAAGAGATTTTTTTTTATCTCTGTTTACCTTTGTTGTAATTGTTTTTTTTTGTTTTTTTTTTCTCGGTTTGCTTTAGTTTTTAATATCTTATTGTTATTTTGATTGCATTTTTTTTTTCAATAAAACATGACAAGTAATTGAGAAGCGTGTTTGTATTTTGAATTGACTTTGAGAGTCTTGCTTTAGATTGAGGAATTTCCGCTTCTAACATGTGGGTGTTAACAGTTTTCATGAAATAATAATAAAAACAAAAAAAGATTAGTTCTATTTTAAACTTTCGAAATGACAATATGGATGAGAATGGATACGTCTTAAAATGACGCAGTTCCTGCAGAAAGAGAATGTTCAGACTCTGTGTAGGGTCAGACATTTGCCCGGGTCGAGCTACTAGGCAGGCTTCAGGTAGGTTTTATTGCCCTTCATAAATCAAGATGCATCCTAGGAGAGATGCCAGATATTGTACCTGTAGGAAGTCATAAAGCCAAATATAGTAGAAATATAATTATATTTTGTGGTTGTATATGGCGTAATACATTAAAAAATAACATAATAATACTTTCCCATTTTCTTGTACAATTTTACTTTGTTTAATTGCATTTAACAGTAAAATGAGTAGTTTAGTGTTTCTAATTGCATTTAACACTAAAATGGATATGTTAGTAAATCAAGTTAAGTCAATTAGAAACAAATTCGTAGTAGAGTCTTCGTAGAGAGAAAGTTGGGACGGCGGAAAGAGTAATTTTCGCTTAGAATAGTTTCTTGTGCCTTGCCGACAATCTTGCTTTTCTTTGGAATATGTGTTTACATTAAGAATGATCTAAACAAAGTAATAACTGTTTCTATTCTAAGTATACAAAATGACACTAGGGATATGAATGGAACCGCGCTAAGATGATGCAGTTCCTGCGAGTCGGACTTTATATATATATATATATATATATATATATATATATATATATATGCTCAGAAGTTTCTAGACTTCCAAGATAGGATCAACCCCTCATGTGCAGGGTAGAAGACGATATCAGTATGATTGATGTAAGTCAGCTATACACGTGGACTGCCTCCTCCCCCTTACACAGCACCCGCTTACACACGTGTATAAATACACAGCTAGAAGGAATATAGTAAACCCAACTCCATTTGATGGTGCATTACTGCACAGCGTGGAGCCCGAGTCGGCTGGGCTCGAACACTCTTCGTAAAAATGAGGTTATTTCGGAAATCGATTTCTTATGCCACGATTATTGAAGTAAATATAAAGTGTTACATCATATATATATAAAGTGTATGGGTGTGTTTACTGTTAGCATTTTTGACCGCGATTCCTTTTTTGATATTATATTTTAGAACACTAGGCTATTAGCAGTGGGTTATCTTTATAATCCTCCATATATATATATATATATATATATATATATATATATATATATATATATATATATACTATATATTTGTCAAATATCACTCAGTGACGCACTCACTCGCTCACTGACCTATCATCGCCCAGCCCAAACCGCTGGACCGAAAAATTTGAAATTTCGCATGGACGCTCCCTATAGAACTTAGACGCTCGCTAAGAAAGGATTTTTTGATATTCGAATTTTTAAGTATTTTTAGAAAGGTTTAAACTTTTAGTTGGTTAGAGCATGCACACCTAGGTTGCTAGGACGATAACAGAACAGCTGTTACCGTACTTCATTTTTAATTGAGGTTAATTTCAACCGTTATGGCAGACCTTGATTTACTAGAAATGGATTGAGACTTTTTCACTCATAGAGTTTACGCTATACCTGGTGCTGGTCCATCCGAGGTAATAATATCCCGAACCCTTGCATAGCCTCCTCACCTATGTGTTTTTCCAAATGACATATTGGAAACATAAATTTTTAAATTTTAGCGTCCATTTATTATTGACAACGAACTTCTACCGGTACGGGTTAAACTTCTATTGCTGGTAACCTACAGATAACGGGGTATCTCTAAGTTATCTCTTTGTTGATACTGGTCCGGAGCACCCCACTGTCAAGAAACATTATACTTTGATTACTTATCAATTGACGAATAACAAATAGTATGACGGGAACCGTGCAATAATAAACTACACAAAATTATAGAGTAGGTTGTATTAATTTTGAATATACATTATTTAACCCTTGGTTGCTAACCTTTACTTTATACCACTCGCACTAACCTCGCGTCATATTGACCCGTAACTTGAAAAATAACAAATAATTATAAGAATGCAATAAAAAATGAAAATCTTATAATGTCTACACGGTAAATATTATATATTTTTCTAAAAAAAAAAATAAATTTCCAAAAATTAAAATTGAAGAAAAATGGTTTTTTCTTGATAAGTAATACCACTCAAATTTGGGAAAAAATTGGTAATTAAAGTTTGCCACTCTAATTTATGCAAATTTGTCACATTTTACACAAATTGATAGACTTAGAACGTTTGAACTGGGGCAGAGAACACATCGCTTCCTTTTCCCTCTCCTGATGGGATTTGTTGTATTGCCTTGAGCAGTTTCTTCAGCATCAATTATTAATACCCCTTTTCCTCCATATATATATTTAACCTCTTTTATAAACTTCTGTTAACATGGACGTTCAGAGACCTTTTAATGATATGACTTAAAGTTAGACTGTAGCCAAGGTATTTGAGGTAGTCCCTCCTTCTATATTTGTTTTCAAGTACATATGCATTGTTGTGTTTGAAAATAATATATGAACTTATCCCAGTGACATATATGAAGTGGAAAAATAGGGCCATTGGCCACCTACATGTTGTTCTGCCTACGTTATAATTACTGTACATTTGGTCATCTGAATCAACCCCTCCCTTAGTTGCATTATAGGCCAGAATAATCTCTGATTTGTGTTTATTTTCAGAATCTAATATCAGTTCAGAGTGAAGTGTGGATAGCAAAAAATACAGCCTTTCTTTCCTTGGTAAAATACGAAGTAAGAGTGAGGTATTTAGTGAACACAAATAAACTGGATCACACTTCCCGGTTTTTGTTGGGTAGGGACTCTATGGGAACCTATGACTCATTTTCCCGGAGTTTCCAAACTAGAGTCAATTTTTTCCCCCTATAAAGGGTTGGCCAGTGAAACACATGTATACTAGTTATCAGTGGTTACATTTCGGCCCGTGAGATCCCCACAGGTCCATATAATTAGAGGGGCACATTTATACATTCCCGCTAAAATTAGTGAACCAATGAGTCGTTCTAATTCCGTTTCTTCGGTGTCTAAAGCAAATTTGACATTCTTAAAGTTTTTTTCGACTTGTTTTTTGTGTATTGCCTGGTGCAGGGACCATAGTGTTCTAGCAGAAAAATGAGCTGCAGACTTGTACCACTCCCAGTAACCACGGGTCACTCTTCCCTCAACCACCATTACACTCGTACTAACCTCGGGTCACTTACAGATTTATTGTGTTACACTCGCACTAACCTCGGGTCAAATAGTTATTTATTGCTATAATAATGATTAAAATACTGTAAATAAATATTTGGAGAGCAAAAGGAAACTATAATAATATAATAACAGATTACATAAGTCTTAGAATAATCAAATTTAACATATTAATCTAGTATATATTTGTCAAATACCACTCACTCACTGACCTATCTTCGCCCAGCCCAAACCACTCGACAGAAAAATTTGAAATTTTGTATGGACACTCTCTATAGCATGTAGATGAGAAAGGATTTTTTGATATTCGAATTCTTAAGTACTTTTAGAGGGGATTAAAGTTTTAGTTGGTTAGAGCAGGCAAGCCTAGGTAGCATGCGTTGCTAGGACGATAAACAACAGCTGTTACCGTACACTATCTATTTCATAGTATTGTTTTTAATTGAGGTTAATTTCAACTATGATAGCAGACCATGAATTACTAGAAATAAACTGTGATTTTGTCCCTCATAGAGATTACGCCTTGGTGATAGTCCATCCGAGGTAATCCCGAACCAATTGACACAACAATTTGAAATTTTGCACGGACAATTCGTTTAGAATGTAAACACTCGCTAAAAAGGTTTTTTTGATATTCAAATATTTCAGTACTTTTAGGGGCGCATGAATTATTAAGAAGTTCCTCATCGGCTCAAAAATGGTCCAATTTTGATGGCATTTGGTACAGAAATCTTTCTTCTCATTTGAAAGGTCAAGTTCATTAACCAGCTGAATCTGTTTACTGGAACATGGCTGTTGGAGCAAAAGTTGCGCCAAAAAATCGGAACGCTTGAATTTTCGAGTCCATATGCTTGCAGGTATTCGTTATATAGGTTCCTTAACTAATTTTCTGTTTGGGAATTTTTAAGTATTTTTAGAGGGGATTAAAGTTTTAGTTGGTTAGAGCAGACAAGCCTAGGCAGCGTGCGTTGCTTATCTATTTCATAGTATTATTTTTAATTGAGGTTAATTTCCACTATGATGGCAGTCCTTGAATTACTAGAAATAAACTGTGATTTTGTCCCTCATAAAATTTCCGTCCTGGTGATGGTCCATCCGAGGTAATAATATTCCGAACCACTTGACACAAAAATTTGAAATTTTGCACGGACAAATGTTTAGAATGTAAACACTCGCTAAGAAAGTTTTTTTTTTTTTATATTGAAATGTTTAAGTACTTTTAGGGGGGTTTGAATTATTAAGAAGTTCCTCTTCGGCTCAAAAATGGTCCGATTTTGATCACATTTGGTACAAAAATCTTTCTTCTCATTTAAAATGTCAAGTTCATTAACCAGATGAATCCGTTCACTGGAACATGGCTTTTGGAGCAATTTGCGCGAAAAAAACCGCTTACATTTTCGAGTCCATATGCTTGCGAATCAAAACATTTTTAAAGCGATTTTTGAAACCGTTTACGAGAAAAATTGATAGAAATACTTTTCCAAGCTAATTTTCTGTTTGGGTATTCAGAAACGATGATTGGTTCACTTGAAACTTGTACCAGGTATTTGACATTCATCTAATCTATGATATTTATTTATTTAAGAGCTTCGCAAGTATGGTGATGAGCTCTTAATAAAAAAAAACATAAGTCAAATTTAAATATTAGTATGAACAAACGAAAAGATAAAATTAAATAAATCAAAGGTTTGAACAAAACATACACAACATTATTTAACACATCTGGTTTAGATGGAGTATATACAATTAACAGCTGTGCTAATTACTGCTTGCTTACATTCAAACATGGTACGAAAAAGAAATTTTCTTGGAAAAAAACCTAAAAAAAAAGAACTATTAACAAATAAGTATACTATCTACTTCTTCTTAATGTTTTCTGTTTTTCCTCTACGTTTTATAGGTTCTGTGATTTTTATCGACTATTTATGAGTACGAGGTTTCGGTAATTTGTTACTTTCCAGTTCCTTGGGCGATTCTTCTCTTCGAAGAGTCAGTACTGTCTTATCCTCTTTTTCTGCCGTCACCATAGTTTCTTCAAAACTATCAGCAGCTATATCTTGAAGAGGAAGAGGCTCAGCTGAAACGGGAATGTTGGAATTGGAAAAGGTTAACGATGCCAGTTCTTCTAGATTTTCCAATCTTTTAAACATATGTTCTACAGAGCTGAGTAATTCATGGATGTTTCCACGTTCTTTCTGTGAGCCCGCAATGACTATTTCATTTTCTTCTGATTTCGGCTTTATTATATGAGGAAAATCTTGACGGCTGTTTTCGATGGGTTTGGGTGTTTGGTTAGTTACAACAGAAATTGGAGTTGTAAAACATGTTGAGCTATCTTCTTTATTGCAGGAAGTAGATATAATTTTATCTGGTTCTTGATGCAACATGGTGACTCTGTTGATGTTAGTGGATTCATTTTTGAAGGTTTTGAATGAAACAGTATTATTGTGTACTTCCTTATTTTCAGTAGGATGTTGACGTGCTTCGGGACATACAGCAGCCAAATGATGCCCTTTGCAAATAAAACAACTGAGTTTTTGTAAATCAATGAATATCTTCCACTGTTTATCTGCTACTTTTATAACCACTGAAGAAGGTAGCTTTTCAATGCCTTGAGGATTGATAAACAGCTGCCTTCTATGACTTAGCACATGTGCTAACCGTGGATCATGAAGGCCAGCTTTTAAACATTTCACAGGCGATTTCAATTTCAAGGCTAGTTAACGCTTCTTCTATGGCTTCATTAGTCTATGATATTTAAACTTTGGTATCGTCTGGAGGTAAGAAGTATATTGAAAAAAAAAAAAAGATTGTATTAATGGTGATACAAAGTTTTCGGATCTCAGTATATTTTCTAAAATATCTCGAAAACGGTTGGGAAATCGTAGTAAGTGGAAGGCGGCTATTCGAAGGGTTACTAAATTCTCTACAAAAAAGATTCCGTCGTAATTTCAAGCGAAGAGATAAGTGCTTAAAACTTCAAAGTTGTTAGTTTTATTCTTTTCAACATGTATTTGTCTCTGTTTACCTAACTTTTTAAGTGGTTATTGTATTTTTCTTTTTTTACTCCCCAACCGAAACAAGCACGGTTACCTCCACATGGTGTTTTCTGGATAACTTTAAAGTCCGTGCAATAATAAGCAGTACAAAATTAAATAGTAGCGTTAATTTTGATCATACCTTATTTAACGCAATATAAAAACTATTTATGGGCCGTGGTGAAGTACGGGTAGTCAGCTAGTATATATATATATATATATATATATATATATATATATATATATATATATATATATATGTATATATATATATATTGTTGAAATATATTTTTTTTTTTTTTAATTTCTTTATTGAACTTTATTTGAACTCGATTTGCTCTATTAGTCAATGTACTAACAAAGCTAACAATTATACAAAACCATGACGTACAAATGTTAACAAAAATAATACACAATTGAGAAGTTTATATATATATATATACATATATATATATATATATATATACACACATATATATATATATATATATATATATATATATATATATATATATATATATATATATATATATATATATAACTTTATTTGAACTCGATTTGGTCTATTAGTCAATGTACTAACAAAGCTGACAATTATACAAAACCACGACGTACAAATGTTAACAAAAATAATACACAATTGAGAAGTTTATATATATATATATATATATATATATATATATATATATACATAGTATTGCATTAAAATGTAAAATACATAGACATAGATATTTAATGTTAAATTGTAGTAGGTATATTGAAAAAGTTCCTTTTTATTGTTACAGATATTTTAGTGTTCTATCAATATTTTTACCTGTCGTTAAAATATTGTGTTGCATGATGAATAGTAGGTACACATAACTGATATTATTTCTTGTTAATTAAATAACAAGATTAATAATAATAATATAGTGTCATTAATGATTACATTTTTTTTTAGTTTAATTTAAAACTGTTTTTTAATTCAAACAAAATTATCTTTTTTTGAATTAACACTAATGTTTAAATTACCTTATTTAACAAATGTATCTAATATTTAATTCAACAAATAGGCAGATATCTTGTTTAATTTAAACATTTATCATTTGTTTTATGCAAGTTTAATAATTGTTTATTTTAAATAAATAAATATTAGTTATTTTTAGCTGATAAATTAAGTAGAAAATCAATGAAAATAATAAACTAAACAGCGACCTGAAGCGGGGAGAGGTACTTGTAAGGTGCTGCACCCTAGCGGCAGAAGTATTAAACATTAGACCGTTCCAACCCGCGTTTCCTGAAGCAAATATCTACAATTCCGACGACATAAACTTTGAATTGGACTATAATTCATTGAAACATAAAAATAATAGAACAAGCAAGAATTATTTTTGTAAGGGGGGGGGGGGAGGCGTATTAGCTTCTAGGCTTTCTATAGATTGCAAACCGTTATAAACATCCATGATGTAGCATGGGTTTTTTTTTTTGGTTTTTTTTTGAGTTAGTCCATCCCTATAAAAAGTCTAACTGCCACAGATGGGACTCGAACCCACATCTCCCTAGGGTCCACCGTGGATTCAACCAGACAAGGAGAAGACCGAATAAGAATTTTAATAATTTAATGAGTACTCAAACAGAATTCTATCCCTTACTTCAACATTTTGTAGAAAATACTATCAAATACATTTTCTGAATAACAGAAAATATGATATACAATAAAGATATTATTTTATAATTTAATACATTTTTCTTTAAAAAAAAAAAAAAAAAAAAAAAAAAAAAAAAAAAAAAAAAAAAAAAAAAAAAAAAAAAAAAATGGTTAGATAACCATTTGCTTCTTTAGATTTAATGAAGAATCAATTCAATTATAATTATTATAATAATTATTATATTCTGTAACTATATATATATATATATATATATAATAGTTTCTAAAGATTTGTCGACCAGGTTGACCTAGTTTAGGCCTCTAGTTGTAAATTGGAAATAACAATTGATTTAGGACAAAATGTCCCATTGAAGTGTCAATAAATTTCTTCATTGTATACTTGTGTCTTAGTTCTGAGACATTATGATCATTTCGAACATGAAATTGTGTGTATATATTCAGTTCTTATATATTAATGGGTTTTACTTCTGATAATGAACCATTCTACCACCACGATTACTTTTAAATGAGATTTTTTAGAGAATACGGTTCTTAAACTTAACTCTTTCAAAAAATAATATTTTATAGAGGTCCATCCTTAAGATTAACAAGATGGCGTTCATCGTTGCAAAAACTAGAGTTTAACCTCTCTTTAGGCATTATCTACTTATTATTTATACAAACAGGCGGTTTATAGCACAATAACTTATTCATTGCACAAATTTTTTCAGCATATATCGTCCCTACCATGGCATTATCTACTTATTATTTATACAAACAGGCGGTTTATAGCACAATAACTTATTCATTGCACAAATTCTTTCAGCATATATCGTCCCTACCATGGCATTATCTACTTATTATTTATACAAACAGGCGGTTTATAGCACAATAACTTATTCATTGCACAAATTCTTTCAGCATATATCGTCCCTACCATGGCATTATCTACTTATTATTTATACAAACAGGCGGTTTATAGCACAATAACTTATTCATTGCACAAATTCTTTCAGCATATATCGTCCCTACCATGTGGAACTCTCAAATATGAAAAATCTCGTTTATATGCATATGAGCTCGCGCTATGTGCCATCATCAGATGATAAAATAAATGGAAAATACTGGCTGTACTACCAACAGATCATCATCCTTCAAAGAGTTCCCTAGTAAATACCTCTTTAGACTTTTCTGCGCCATTGATAAAATGTTTCTTTTAGCAAACCTTTTATTATAAATCTTTAAACCAACAAAGAGCACAAAATAGCAACATATTACAAAATAGCAGCTAATTAACTAAATAAAACATTATTAAATCAAAAATGATTTTTCTCAGCGGATTTTACTCCTGAAACATTAGAATCTCATAATATTCATTTTCAAATTAAAATGATCATTTTCAATATAATTCCAAGTTGCATAGTTCCAAGTTAACTTTAATTGTGTAAATAATTAATTGAAGTATCCGTTCAAAACTCGATTTGATTTGTAGTCGGAAATTTTAAATCTCTGGAATAATCATTTCTAAAAAACTGATTTTCCTTTTTTTGTTGAATTGCATACTACCAAATTTGTGTAATTTTCATTTTTGATTTTTGTTATTTCAGATTCACTGTTTATATTTAAAAGAATACATCAAATGTATATTTGTGGTCCTAATTTTTTGATATTTCATAACAATTAAAACATAATGTAGGAGACAAATACTTTAGTATTTTTGTCAAAACGATCAGGTACAATATAAAAACTTATGTACATTACATACATTTAAAAACATTTAACACGCGTCTTCGATGTTATTGTAAAAAATATATTTTGAAGTGAAATTATCGATTTCTCCTGAATATTAAGCCATAAAGATAGGTACTTTTTGCAGCCCAATATTTTACTATGTACGAATTTGGTTAAAATTTTTGTTTCCTCGTTTTAGTTATCGTTTTGAAATAATATATTTAAAAAGGATATCCATTTTTAATTTTATATTCATGCCAAGGATTCTCATGACAGGATATAAATGATTAAAGCCAATAATATTTACTTATAATACCTTAAACAATAGTTAATTGTATAAACTTCATAAAGAAAAATTGTTAAAATATTTACAATCAATAATAATAATAAATCGTTTTGTAATTCCCCAGCTTCTTTTGAGCTAAATACTTTTAGTGTTGCATCTGAATACAGATGTTAAGGACATTTTTGTTTTGTTTTGGTGATCGTTTATTCTTCAATAAGCGAAGTGACTTAGAATTATACTAATTTAGTTATACTTAGTGTATATATATATATATATATATATATATATATATATATATATATATATATACATATACATACACACTAACACAAATATGAGAGAGAGGGCTATAAAGAGAACATTCGCCGTCGAGTGACATTCAAAGGGTGGGCTGTATTAATGGGGGGGGGGGGGGGGGGTTGTCAACGGGTAACCACCGTGTTACCTCCCTCCCCTCGTGGCAGGTTAGTGTCAGGTTATTTAACTTTGTACTCCGCTTCAAGCCGCTTTCCCTACTATTAGTCCCCTGGCACAATCTTTTATCAATCAGCTCTGACACATTCAATTATATAAATATATATGTAAATATATATATATATATATATATATATATATATATATATATATATATATATATATATATATTATTGATCTTGAAAAAGTAATAGCAAAACAATTCATATATTTTTTTGATAAGGTAATATTTAAAGATTATGGGGTTACAAAATAAAGTTTGGAAAACAAAATATTTTTATATTTACAATATATGGAATGAGTTATAGAAATTCGTATCGATATTTTTATTTGTTGATCCTCTGCGTATCAGCAAATATAAGGAATCGTGTTTAATAAATATTCACCTGTTATATACAAAAACAACAACAAACGCAAAAAAGCAACAGCGATGAGCGTAATTGCGAATTTAAGCATTGATAGAAATTTGGATAAAATTGATGTGGCACGAAATTCCGCCAAAGAAAACCATAGGGGAAAAACTGTTTTGGTAATGATTGTCTACAGAGCGATAATTCTACAATAACATAAGAGGAAATTCAAGTAACACTAAAATAATAAACTTTTTATTTTTAATTGAAGAGGATTTTGATATATATTTGATGTAAAGATGCAATAAATAAATATAAAAGGAGTTTAACATGCATAAAATAGTAATAATTACTAGTGGATGTATATTTATTTATCGTTTTTGTGAAAATTAAGTTAGAAAATATTATTATAATAAAACTCCATAGCACCGAATAGTCAGTAGAGAGGTAAAATTGGATTTTCGAGAAAGGATAGCAAAAGAATATGTTATTTTTGAATATTGAGAGATAATAAAATAAATGTATGGTGGTTTTAAGAGTTACGATAAAATATAAACTTTATAATATAAAAAATATATATGTATATAAAGCTCATACGTGATATTCGTTGTGGTGTTTCTGCTGTTGTCATATCTCTGTCAGAATTTGTGACAAGATCAGTTTTCACTTTGTGTTGTGAACGACTTCTCACACTATCCGAGGAATATTTGCCGAAGAATAATTGTCAAAGAATAATTGACAAGAAACTGAGTCACTGATAACCGAGTCACTATCACTTGTGCCTTCACTCTCCTCTTGGCAATCTCTAAAGGCATGCAGGTCACATTCTGAAGCGACTAAAATTAAAATACACAGGCAAGCATATAGATTCGATGTTGCTCACCACTTGTTGGAGAAGACGATGACTTGCGTGACTCAAGAGTGTTGTGTGCGTGAGACCCTCCTGCCTCGACAGTCGGTGGAATACTGGGGGTGGCAAAGGAGGCGGGATACCCCCACCACAAACCTCCCCTCCCCTCCCCTCTCTCGGCGTGCGTAGCTCCCTATGCGTAGCGGTGTGAGTTCACCCTCATTCAAGGGCACTCTAGTGTCAGCACGACAGTGATAATAGATTTCACTTATTAGCTAAATAGTAGCCAAATCCATACAATATTTAGCAAGTTAGTTCTAAAAATAATGTATTAATATACAGGGTGTGTCGCAAGAAGGTAGTCATACTCAAGGGTAATCATAGTTCAATGCTTGCAATAAGTCGATTCTATGCCAACGGCCGTAGCCACGTTAAATGCACCGGTTCCCATAGATCACCGAAGTTAAGCAACGTCGGGCGTGGTCAGTACCTGAATGGGTGACCGACCACGTCAAAGTCGGTTCTATATGTTTTTCATCCAGAGATATGCCGTTCTAAATATAATTTAGAAAACCCCGTGTTTTGTGTACAAAATCCCCAATATTTCCCGCTCATATGTTTTTGATTTATTTACATGCTGTTCTAAACGTGATAGGAACAATCGTGTTCTATGTAGAGAACCCGCAATTTTCTCTGTTTATAGGGGCAGAACACCACTCGTCACAGTAGGCGTAGTAGGGATTTTCCTTTCCATAACTCTGGGCCGTAGGGTTTGCTGGAAACTTCTTACAAGACGAAATGTTGGCTATGGCGCAGTCAGAAAAGGTTTCAAATCTACCTACGAGAAAATTACCTCCATTAAAAGTTATATATGTTTCAACGTAACATTATTTTTTTGGAATCAGCATTAAAAATTTTCTTTATGACTAATGAACGTTCATTAGTTCACGAGTGTCTTTTTCAAACCGCAGTTACCATTCAAAAAGTTGATAATGATAAAAAGTCTAATTAGCGACAAATATTCGAGTATTACAATTTTACCAAACTGCTGAATCACACAAAAGTTGTAAAATTTAATTACCATTCCAACGGTATACTCGGAACTGAGACTAACACTAAATTTAACAATGTAACTGGAAATTTAGTGAGAAAAACTTCAGATAAATAAAACTAATATCATATTTATTGTTGTGATCTTATTAGAATTAAATGAAAATTATCCTGGATAAAATCAATATTTAATGATTGAAGTAAGCCTTAAATTAAAATTAAATAAACAAAAAGAATTACTTTAAAAATTATAAATGCTCAACAGGCTTTATTCTTGCGAATTCAATGTTGATTTTAACTAAGTAATGTCACGTTCAAAAATAATGTGAACAAGTAGAGAAAATTTGAAGCGTGCTACAAAAAAAAAAAAAAAAAAATACCTATAGAACTGTGTATAATTGGAACAAAAACAGATTGAAACGTGACGTTGGCAGCATTGAACGACACTATTGGTCTAGTTTCACCCCCATGATTATTGTCATTTACTTGTGCTACACACTGTATATGTCAGTTTTTGTTTCTTCAAAACAGCTCATTACCCTAAAATATCAATGAGGACGAATTATTGTGTGGCTCCTACTAAAGATTTTACCGATTTCCCACGAAGCTTATAATAATAATATAATTCAGTAATCTAATCATTTCATTTTTCTTTCTGACGACATTGTTTATTTTGCTTCCTTCCCAACAACGGTTCCATAATCATAAATCATAAAATGAAATATATAAAAAGATGTATGCAAAATTTGATGTTCAATCAGAAGGGTATATTGTTGAAGTTTTAGTGATACTCTTGAACAACTTTTAAACTTCTACGTTGTCACTGATGCATGTTATCAGTGATTATAGGACAAATAATTTCTATAAATATTGTTGACAATCCAGCAAGAATATGATTCCTTATATTGACAACTGTAGCTTGAATGATGAAAATAATCACAGATGTCGTCTGCTTTTTTATTTGTCACAATGGTCCGAGTATTTCAAAGAAACCTTTTGATTATAGTTATCGATAAACTTTACAAACTTCAGCAGTAAACTCGTAACAAGTTGAGTGCTTATTAAAACCTCAACTAGCTTATTAATCTTTAAAATCTCAATAATTACTCCCTGGAAATGCCAATAAGAGATCTATCTATTCAGTCCTTCCCTTAGAATCCTATTTTAATGCCGGTAATTTAAGTTTTGCCACGTGCACACAATAAGCCTTTGTGACACTTCGGTATTTATTCTGTAGAGAAAAGAACATTCTACTTTTTACTCCACGTTTTATAGAAAAGTACTATTGGCAGTATAATGTCAACTGGTCTTGCAAGGGGTGTGCATTGAAATCCCGATTCCAGCAGATTAATATTCCTCAGCGATGTTGTCACTAAGAAACTGTCATGCGCCATCGGGGATATTTTTAAAGTGTTAAAACCCGTAGTTAATAGAACCACATGCACTGTTAAAGATGCGTCCGTCACGCAGGAGCTGCATTACTAAGAACTTTACTCAGAAATTAGGTAGTGTACGATGCATTCATAATTATTTATTAAAAACTGACCTTTTATAAAAGGTTGACTATAGTCAACCCATTTTGTACTATTTTTTACAACACATATTTTTCATTGGGTAGTGGATCACGTATAACGAGTTTCGTTCCAAGGAAGTATAATTAACAACCATAATGGGCAAATAATTCATTTGTGTCCGGAGTAATTTCCCCCTCCATTTAGATCGATTTTCGTGGATAACATAAAAAAAGTTTTGTGTCGATAAAACAATAACATATTATATATATATATATATATATATATATACATACATATATATATATATATATATATATATATATATATATATACATACATATATATATATATATATATATATATATATATATATATATATATATATATATGCCCATTTACTCCATAGTGGCCATAGTTATTGTGTAGGTATATTATATATATATATATATATATATATATATATATATATATATACATATATATATATATATATATATATATATATATATATATACATATATATATATATATATATATATATATATATATATATACATATATATATATATATATATATATATATATATATATATATATATATATATATATATATACTTCTCCGGTATAATTAACTATCTGGTATGTGTGTTAATGTACTAATACATCGTCCAGGAAAAGACTACATAAATAGTTTCTTGACGTGTTTCTGGTAGTCGGAATGCTTATTTCCTGAAAGTGCAAAAATACTTCTATATTCTGGGCAAAGCCATTATCACGTTTGTTACCAACTGGCAATAATATAATAATAATAATATTTTAAAACTACTACAGTGTATAATAAAACAAAAAAAAAAGAAAATTAATTCTTTAAAATAAATATGGTTAAAAACTGTACACTTCACTAATATAAATTGATAAGTTGATGAGCGAAAATCAGCAATTATTAATATCAAAATTTACTGCCAAATTTTGTATCGACGTGACGTCCAACATATCACATATATATATATATATATATATATATATATATATATATATATATATATATATATATATAGGTACTTTCGAAAAGGATGTCTTCCATTTCGGGTTAGTTCCATTCCCTAGTGTTCCCTTAAGACGAAGTGGCCTTTGTAAATAAGGACTGTTTAAGGGATGGATGAAGGGATGTTTACACCCTTAGAGTTTTCAGGTTTTTACTCTTCTGCACCCTAAGGCGGTGTTGCCTTAATTCGTTTACAGCAGTCCGTCACTCTCTCTTACTTATATATATATATATGTGTGTGTGTGTATGTTATGTTAATTTTTTTAAGAAGAAAATTTACATTCTTTTCCTGATACCAGATTATTAAGTCTAGCTGCTTTATTAACACCAATTTTGCAATACGGGAAAATAAATAAAAGTAAAAAACTATGCATAACTGAAATAGAGTAATTAAACATAAATGTCGTTAAACATATTCTAATATACCATAAATATACTACGAAGATAGAAATATACTAAAAAGGCAGAAATATAATAGCGAATATATAAATATACAAAAAAGATTAGGATTCATATAAATGGCAGAAGGTCACTCCTTTATTGTGACCTACATGTTTCTGGTTTTATTGACGCCTCTTCAGAAGCCCATCAAATAATATATCATCCGAGAACCTTCCACAGGTTTAAAGTCGGTATATTTAGGATAAGGGTCAATTTTCCAAAAGAAGTATTTGTCGTTTTATAAAATAATTCATTTTATGTCGTCTTGTTTATTTCAATTAAAAAAATATTTTTTCTAGGTATTTAATTTCAACTTTCTAGTCACTGATTTCTTCTTGTTTTTAATTATATGTACATACATATCCTTTTATTTTTCGTTTTATGGAGTTTTTCTCCTTATCTAATAATAAAGTTTGACTATTTTGTAAAGCATAGTCCACCACTACAGTTTTGTCGTCAGTCTTGTCAAGGTTATTGGCATGTTGCTTAAATCCATTTTCGGTTCCTCAATTAGCGTCAAAGGGACGAGAAATACGTAGAGAAAAATGCAGGACTAGTGAAGAGAGTAAGTAGTATATTGTTAGAAATTTGACCTTCTGCTACATATAAATATTTCCGGAAGGTGAAACAAAATTCAGTCTTCCCACAAATGTTGTTTCACCTTCTGGAATTAAGAAACCCCACTACCGGAAAACATCAATAAAATATAAATATTTTTTGAAAAATAGGGTCAGAATCCTGTAATAAACAGATTAAGAATGTACTTTTGAATGATTAAAAATTTATTACAAGTTTTGATATAGTTTTTTTATTCACTGTTTTCACCCTATACTTAATAATGTGCGTGTTTTTTTTTGTATTATGCATTTTGAGGATTTTTTTTTTTAATAGGCATTATCATTATTATAGTTAGTGCAGGATTTCAATTAACAGTCGTGTTAAGTTAATTTTAGTGAAAAATAAATTACTCAAGATGAATACCGTCTTGAGTAATATACAATGGTTTATTAACTGATTTTCGACGTTCCTGATATTGAAATTTCGTTTTTGCTTACACTACTACAGACTGATTCAAAATATTCTTTGTTCCTATGAAGGGATGTAAATAGGGCTCACACCTAGAAGCGTTGTCATGGCTAGCCTGAATGAACCATACAAGCTATCCTGTTCTAACAGTGAACCTGTCAGTCCGTCCTGATTTACAAGGGGTCAAAGCTTGACATTATCATTGACAGTTGTCATGACAGCCACTCAGGTCAGTACGGTTCTGTCTCTTATCTACTCATTATCCCACACTATTTCCTCTCCTCTCACCTCTTTCTAGCGGAAATGTTTTAGGATTTATTTTTTCCTATCTGTTATACTTCGTTGAATATTGTTGAAATTCCTTGTGAAGATTGGAAAGGATCAGTGTAAATTATAGACAATGAGAGAATGTCCGAGTTAATAATAAACATAAATGTCTTGAACTTTGTTGTATGTTGTGTGTTGTATGTTTGTCACCGCATTCTTAATTTTGTGTTTAGGAGGTATCAACAACATGGCTACCTACAGGTTATACGTTATACCACCAACAGCACGCGGACAGACACATGTGGGAAATAGTAAGTTCGACTGCTTAAAAAAAAAAAAAAAAAAAAAAAAAAAAAAATCGAACGTGGACAATCACCTATTCAGGAACTGACGACGCCAAACTTTGCGAAAATTCGGAGACAAATGGGAACCGGTGTCTTCAACGTCGCTATGGCCGTTGGTCCAAATACTTAAGGTATTAAAAATACATAGGTAATACACAAATAAGGTACTAGTGATCTTTTTATCTGTAGTGTCTGTTGTTGCACAGTGAGTTTCTTTGCAAATAAACGGGAAAAACCACCGATAATGAAAGTAACAAAAAATACGAGATTGAATTATATGAGCAATTCGATTCAATGTGAACCCTCACTTCTGCAGAATGGATTTTGCTGGTTAACGACCTGATCTCATCGCTTCCATTGTATGACATTTTTTGTAACGAAATAACAAAAATTTTGGTTGATATCGTTTCAAATGGCATAAATGTATCTTGTAACTTGGAATAATGAATATTTGTAGAAATGTAGCATTATATTCATTCTTGATTTAAAAAAAAAATCATTTTAGCCTTTAAAATGTATAAAATTATTCGGGGAGTAAAACCTCAATAACTCCATTACATCGGAAAATCATAAAAATATAATGGAATTATATTGGTTATCCTAAGCAAAGGTGACTTCACTGATAAGCAAGCTAAGAGCACTAGTGCAGAGGAAGGAGAGCGAAGAGCGGACCATCCCGAACCATGGAGACCCGTATTTTTTGCCGCGAGAACACACTCCCGCCAAAAAAAAAGTCGGCGCCTTTCAACACGAACAGCCGCCCCACAAGCCCAGCTCAAGGTCACACTACATTTGGTCCTATTATACACTGTTGTGCTCCGAGCACACTTCCTTGTCTTCCCTTTGTTGTTAGTAGTGTCTTTCTAGAAGCAATTACTGAGTTACTTAATATTTTTAGGATACATTGTTTTAGCACTTTCAGGTATTGAGGTTACACAATATGTTTGTTAAAATCGGAGCATCTATAGATGCTACACATTCCGGAATCATATTTATGTTGTCCTAAAGGTTTTAAATTAACGTATCCTAAAATTAAACCCACTATACAATCCCTTTAACTAATTTTAGAAAATCGTTAATAAAACACTGAAACTTAAGGTCTAAGTATCATGGCGAGTTTCAATCCAACTCGGAGTCTAGAGACAATTCAAAAGATTGGAATAGAGACATTGAGTAAGTTGACTTGATATTACGTATACAATTTAAATATTAACCCCCCCCCCAAAAAAAAAAAAATAAAATAAGGCATCGAATATAAAATGATTAATGAAAAGTTTTCCAGGTAAACTTTTCATTAGTAATTTTACATAATGAATCGATTTTTTTTTTATAATAAAGCGTTTATTAGCATCTGCACAAATAATATAGTACATTGGTTAATTGTGATAAATAAAGACATTTTTATGATTTCACATAATGAGATTACAGAAAAAAAATAGTACATACTTAAATTATTACAAAAAAAAGATAAATAAATAAATAATAATCATAGCTAAAAGGAAAAAAAAAATAAAAAGTAATAATAAGAAAAGAAAAAAATAATAAATGAAATGATAAAATATAATTTAAATAGAAATCTGGAAGGAGCCAATCATAATTTACACTTCCTAGTTAAACACTTTCATTTGTCCTTTGAGTACGAAGTTGATCACGAGGCCAAGATCTCTTTAGCCTCCTAGGGGGAGGGTTTTCGGGGTGGCATTGAGAGGAGAGGTATTGAGCTCTGGGATTGGGATGAGCAGATAGTTTGGAGTGAAAGGTTAGGAATCGGGATTTCGCTAGTTCATGTATAAAAGTCCGTCTCGCAGGACTGCATCATCTTAGCGCGGTTCCGTTCATATCCCTAGTCTAATTTGGAAAGATTAAAATAGAAGCAGTTATTATTTTGGTTCCACCAGTCTTTTTTTTTTAATTAATTATTATAATGGCGTGTCAACCCTTAAGGTCACTAACGCCATTCCTGTGAGTAGTAAAGTCATAAAAGGTCATGATTTACAATCTTACCTGGAAGGGTCCGCTACACTAGAAACAGACCCGCTAGTGACAAGGATGGATGGATGGATTGGGTGTTTAAGGGCAGAAAACATCTAGGTCCTCACCGCCCTTCAGGGCGGTGAGGACCTAGATGTTTAATAATTAATTAATTAATTTAAAGCTTTAAGCACTTTTTTCTCCGATTGACATAACCTAATTAAAACTTTCTTCAGAACCTTTTTTGTAGATCATTTAGTAAGCTTCCGAATGGTAATCTTCCGCTTCACAAGATTGTCAACGGTTTTCGAGATACTAACGAAATTATACAAAGTTACCAAAACTTTTTTTGTCTGTTAATAAAATATTTTATTCTAACCCTTCCTTTACTCTAAACGTAACAAAAATTTCAACATATTAGTGTTGATGAAACTCCAACATGCAGAAAATGTTTCAACTGTATCCCATAATTCTAAGTACCAAAATCAAAGACAAAGAACCCTCCCTAGGAAGGACGCTAGGCAGTTGAAAAGCTATATATCTTGGAAATCCATATCTCTAACATTAAATTGTTTTTCTTATTTTTCTTAACATGTTTTATTTTCAAATACATTATCCAACAATAAGCAATTAAAAAATAACAAGGAATAAAAAACAGACAAAAAGAACAGTTCGAATAAGCGAAATCAATTACTTTAAAGTTTTAAGCTCTTATTTCTCCGATTGACATCGCCTAATCAAAACTTTCATTAGAACCTTTTTTTTAGAGCATTTAATAAGCTTTCTAATGGTATTCTTCCGTTTACCAAGATTCTCAACCTTTTTCGAGATATTAAGGAAAGTAAACAAAGTTAATAAAACTTTTTATGTCTGTTAATAAAATATTTTATTCTAACTCTTCCTTAACTCCAAACGTAACCAAAATTTCAACATATTAGTTTTGATGAAACTAGAACATGCAGAAAATGTTTCAACTGAATCCCATGATTCTAAGTACCCAAACCAAAAACGGTATTCAAAAAATATTTTTCCAATTTTCTCGAAAACGGTTAAAGCTATCGCCTTGAAAATGGTTTCATTCGTTTTCCTAGCCCAGGAATCATATAAAACGAGTACTTAGAAGCTTATGAACTAAAAAACGTAAGCGTTACGATTTTTTTTGCGCGAATTTCGCCCCAAACGCCATCTTCCAGTAGGCGGATTTTGCTGGTTAACGAACTTGACCTTTAAAATTGGACGAAGGATTTTTGTACCAAATTTCATCAAAATCGGACCATTCGTCTTCTATCTAGAGAGCGAACAGACAAATATATATATATATATATATATATATACAAATTTGAACCACCGTTATTTTCGGTCTCTAGGGGTTCTGAAACGCGAAATTTTCTAGTCGGCACTTCCGGATTGTTTCATTGTATCAACCCTATAAGCGGGGTTCCTCCCTATGGGGGAGGGAGGAACCGCGCTAAAAGGGATATTGAGTTCATGATGAAGGGTTTTATTGGAAACGTAAAAAGGGGCATTAACTATTTTGCGTAGAACTTTGGATTGGAATGCCTGTATTCTCTGTATATTTGATCTTTTGGTAGTTACCCACAGTTCAAGTCCGTATGTCCAAATAGGTCTGATGATGGTTTTGTATACAGTGAGTTTGTTCTGTGTTGTGAGTTTTGATGAATGTCCCAATAGTCGTTGAAGAAGTCCGTATCTCCTGTTCAGTTCCTGTCTTTTCAGTCGGGTGTGTGGGTTCCAAGTGAGTCTACTGTCTAGTATTAATCCCAGGTAGCGCACTTCGTTGGATCCAGGGAGTTCTTGACTGGATATGTGAACTGGTGGGCAAGTCCTTTTATTGAGAGTGAATGTAATTAGGCTGCATTTCTCTGGATTCACCTTGATTTTCTACCTGTTGCACCAATCCTCAACAGAGTTCCTGCAGGTGAAGGGAAGCAGTTTCGGGATCAGGGGAAAAGGAAAAGATGGCTGTATCATCAGCGTAGGTCGTTAGATGAGTATTTGGGTGGGTAGGAACGTCGGCGGAGTACAGAAGGTAAAGGATAGGACCGAGAATACTTCCCTGTGGTACACCGGAGGAAATAGGATGGGAACTAGATAATGTGGAACCAGATTTTACTTGGAAGGAACAGCTTGATAGGTAGGACCTAAGTATGATGGAGGAGGTTGAGGATGTGATCGGGGAGCTGGGATTTCGGGCGATAGGGAAGACGTGATCTTGGTCTGCAGGAGTTCAGGGCGCAGTCTTGTATCGCTTTCGTGAACATCGAGACAGCCTCGTCCACGTCAGATGAGGATTTCAGAGGTATATTGAGGTTTATGGATTGAGATAGTTGAGAACGAAATAACTCCCAGTGCATAGGCCCTGGGGTAAGGGAGGGAATTCGGGAACGTGATAGAGGAAATGTATTCAAAGAGGATGGCTGAGTGGTCGGACGAAAGTTCAAGGAGTGACTGAACCGAGTATGATATTCCTCGTAGGCCAGATGTGATGAAGAAGTCGACCAGGTCAGGACTGCGAGAGGGATCGGTTGGCCAGTATGTAGCAGAATCAGAGGAAATAGTGTCATCATTTTGGGAATAAAGGATGTCGTACAGAATTCTGCCTCGAGGATTGGATAGAATGAATCGAATGAATTTATTTTTAATGCCTTATCTATTACCGGTTACGAGAAAAGTGAATAACAATAAATTCGTTATTGTTATATCAGAATGGAGGATTGAGTTTAAAACAATGCAAAGTCATAAATAGTAACATTTTTCGCGTACATATTGCTGAAAAAACAGTTAGGACCTGAGTTCAAAATATGAGTGCACCAAAGATTTTATCGGGATGTGGCTTCCCTGGTCGTCCCTAGGCCTATCCAGCCATTAAATAATTTAATAACGAGATCAGGCGACCGGAGCATAGTACTAACCACACTATCTCCCAAGTGTGTCATATGGTCAAGAATCAGATACCTCTACAATTTCTGCCCCTCTTCTCGCCCAGAGAATAATAATAATAATGGCATGTTACAAGACTGATTTACATATATTTATAAAATTTACATATCTAAACTAAGCGATTTAAGCTAACTAACTTTCATCAAAAAGTGGTTAAAATATGATGCATTTCGCCTTCTTTGCGTTGAACGCTTTAATGTTTTTTTTAATGAAATTTCGCAGTAAAAAGAATTAGCCAATAAAAGTGGTTACGTAAAATGAGAACAAATTTTGGTTGTATTTACTGGAGCCATTTATCGGAAGCCAATGAGCCCGGTAGCCGGATTTCTTCTGGAAAATTACTCTAAGCTTTGTAAATGGCACTAAAGATAAGAAATTTGGGGGAAAACACTAATATGACGTAATATAAGATAATATATTAACATTTGAATTAAATATAATTGAGAAAGTGTCTATAAAACATTATTGTTCTGCATTATTTGATTATAAATGGTCAACTATTACTGATTCATTCGTTTTAATTCAATTTGTCGCTTTATTGGACATCGATTCATTGAAAAAACATTAATTACTGAAACTCAACGAACAGAGGTTTGTGAAATTATAACCCGAAAGACGTCACCATTAATGAACAAATGGAAAATCGTGTGTATAATATACATAAATGAATTTAAAAATCATATACAATTAAGTAGTTAACAGTCCAGCCGTTCAGAATGTGCATCATTAAGTGCAATGAACTTTCAAGTAATAATTGTGTTAATTTAATTACTATATATGTAATGTATATGTGATGAAGAGATAGAGAGAGAGTGAGAGAGTGAAAGAGAGAGAGCGAGATAGATAGAGAGAGAGCGAGATAGATAGAGAGAGAGTGTGTGTGTGAGAGAGAGAGAGAGAGAGAGAGAGAGAGAGAGAGAGAGAGAGAGAGAGAGAGAGAGAGAGAGAGAGAGAGAGAGTGAGAGAGAGAGAGAGTGAGAGAGAGAGGGGGAGAGAGAGGGGGGGGGGGGAGGTTCTTAGAGTTTGAGCGATGTCCTGACAGAAAAAGGACACTCAGAGACCGGTTTCCCTCCTTCTAATGTAGTGGTCCTTCGGAATTCCCCGGATGATCCTCAATCTCTCGTCCGATGTCCGTCTTGCTTTCATATTCCGCCGAAACGTTCTGTCGAAAAAAAACCTACTTTTGGGTTTATATTTCTGAGAGAAATCAACCAGCGACCCGAAGTCTAAAATGAGATTTTCATTGGTCTGTAGCTATTAATAGCGTACGAGTTTATATGAGCTCAAAGTGTGGCTTATTCGCAATCTTATCAAAACAATCTTTGGTCAAGAACTGACGTTTTCAATGCTCTGTACCTATCGCTCTTTTCTCTGAGTATTTTGCTTGGTCAATTTTGGAAATTTTGATTATTTTTTATCTCTTTAAAACATACACAGTGACTTGTTCCACACCAGCTTCATTAGAAGCCCACAGCACAGTTAACCTCATGTTCTGCTCGTTCATGTGGCAGTTTGATGATACCCACATGAATTTGAACAACTTGTGTCTCATAACTAGTTTTGATTTAATTTCATATATTGCGTCAATGTTGACATTTAATTAAATATCATAACTGCTTAGTGGGGCGTGAAACCTATTACTTTGAAACCTGGGTAGTTTGAAATGTGTCACCTAAGAGGATTGGTAGTTCGAAATCTCTCTCTACAGTCCAGGCAACGAATGATTAAAAAAAGCCATAGATGGAAATTTGTGGAACACAATTTTTGACTTTGTACCGTTTTTTGGGGGCATATTAGGAGATAGCCTTTGAGCCCGGGGAGGGGGGTTTCGAAGGTACCATTTTTCGGGGTTTCACTTATATCTCGTAAACCCTGAGTCCTAGCAACATGACCATTCTATAAGAAATGAAAGCCGATTAAATTTGCGACAATTCGTACTCAATCTAGTTTTTCGAGATGTCTTTAATTTTCGAAATATCCACTCTTGCACGTCTGTCATTTTGAAAAACATTTGTACATGAAAAACATGCACATTTGTTGCCGTTTTTGACCGGATAACTCTTCAACGATGCACCCAAAAAATAAATGCCGGTTGTAGGGTTGTAGAGCATTGCATTCCCTTCAATAACATATATTACTTTACTATTTTATGTATTTTCATTCAAACGTTAAAACAATTTCTATGTTCATCGTGAAATCTGAAATTTGGCAACAACTGTCGACTAATTGTCCAGGGAGCAAAGAGTTATAGATGGAAATGTTTGGAACACAATTTTTGACTTCGTAACTTTGTTTGGGTTCGTTAGGAGGTCAAAATATCAATAGTCCCCGCCCGTAGCATTTGACCTAGGTGGAGGGGGGTTTAGAAGGTCATGTTTTTCGGGTTTTTTTCTCTTATATCTCGGTAATCATGCGTCCAAGCGACATGACCATTGTATAAAAAATGAAACCAGATTAAATATGCTACAAGTTCTAATCAATCAAGTTTTTCGAGATATCTTTAGTTTTCGAAATATTCACTCTTCCACGTTGCAAAACATAAATGCATTAATATCCCAAAACATAGGGATGTAGAGCATTACATTCCCATCAACAATACATACTACGTTACTATTTTATGTATTTTCATTCGAACATTAAAGCAATTACAGTGTTCATCGTGAAATATAGCGACAACTGTCGATCAATGAATCTTTCAAGTTCTCACCATTTCCAGTCAACGTATTGTCTGAAATACGCTCCATTATGTAAACATAGTGAGTACTGGGCGGACAAATAGACCAGATTATATAATTTTGGGCCTGCTGACCAGTTTTCACTCTCAATTAATGAAGATCTTGACCATTATATTGGCAATGGTTTTGCTAGGACCATGTGTGTGCATATATAACGTTTGATAGAAAATAAATAAAATACTAAAGTTATATATATATATATATATATTATTATTATTATTAAAGGGAATGTAATGCTCTACAACCATATAACCGGCATTTATTTTTTGGCTTCATCGTTGAAGTGATATCCGGTCAAGTAGAGGAAAAACACAAAATGACAATCTTTCAAGAGCGGATATCTCGAAAACTTAAGATATCGAGAATGTCGATTAATTAGAACTTGTAGCAAATTTAATCAGCTTTGTTTGTTATAGAATGGTCGTGTCGCTAGGACGCAGGGTTTCCGAGATATAAGTGAAAACCCGAAAAATGGGGCCTTCTAAACCCCACCTGCCCCCCGGCTCAAAGGCTACGGGCGGGGACTTTTGATATGATCAGCTCCTAACCACCCCAAACAAAGTTACGAAGTCAAAAATGTTGTTCCAAAAATTTCCATCTATAACTGTTCGTTGCTTGGACTGCTACTTAGGTTGGACAGTTCCGAAAAGTGTGATCTTAAGTATTTCTTGTCGAAAAAACCTCGTCAGTTGAACCTGAGTGGTTTGTAATATATCGGAGTTTTGATTCTATTACTTAAGAAATATGTCTGCAGACCCTTTGTTCTTCCCAAAACTGTTTATTTATTAATTTTCTACTCAAGAATTGTTCTGGCAGTGGCTCGATGGTTTGAAAAATGTTTGTTTACTTTCATGCATTGCAAACTATAACCACAGAGGTTTCATACTTTAGAAAGTTGTCTCTGCTAAAGCTTGGCATTTATTAAAATATTTCAGGGTTGGGAAACTGCTGCCCTATTTCCTAGATATTTAAAAAAATTGATAATATAAGATTAGAGTAATATTTACCTTAGGTGGTAAAAACTCTTTACCCCGACCATCCAGTGATTTTTGTTTTACTTTATGTTAGTATGTGTTACCATCATTATTATTTGTTACTCAAATTATTATATTTTTTCGTTTTTACTTATTTATTATTTTTTATTGAGTTATCTTCATTTATTTTATTTTTTTTTTTTTTTTTTTTTTTTTTTTTTTTTTTTTTTTTTTTTTTTTTTTTTTTTTTTTTACGGCGCATCTACTCCTAGGTCATTAGCGCCGACATCCAGGGTGCAGCGAGGAATTTTACCAGCGAGCCGTGGGATGATAAAATTCCTGCCGGAGGTTGGGAATCGAACCCACCATCTGCCGCTTATGAATCCAAGGCGCTAGCCATTAGACCACGGGAGACCCCCATTTATTTTATTATTATTATTATTATTATTTATTCATTTATTTATATTTAAGTTATGTTGATATATTTTTTTTTTGTTAGCTTTGTCCTTTGTATTAATCAATTTCTGTATATATTATTAATTATATTTGTGAGCAAACTTAACTAATGTACTTAAAAAATGTACAGATGTTAAATAAACGTATAATCAAAATTAAAAAAAAAAAAATTATGTTAGTATAAACATGAAGTTATGTATTTTCACTCTTTGCACAGTTTTGCGGTGAGAGCCATATCTAATTTTACTAAGCTTTATAACATATTTACATGATATCTTGGGAAATGTAAATAAGCCATTACTTTGGACGGGATATGTCTTGTTGATTTTCTCCATCTCGTTAGTCCAGAGGCCGCCATGTATACAACAGTATTTTCAGCCTGAAATCTCTGGACAGTGTCAGGTGTAAATATACATTTTCATCATATTAGGGTTAAGAAGAGAGCGAAGATTAGAGGAAGGTGCCAGTTTTAGCAACGTTTATATTTTCGAAGTAATTCTATTACTTTTACATTAATTTATGTAACACTTAATCTAATATTTAAATATTTTATCGCGAACAATTGTCTCTTTGTTCTGAATCGATCGCATAAATAAACTTGACATTAGGTTTATTAATTAGTTATTTTTTCCCATTAAATTTCCAGTTACATTATTAAATCGGGAGATAATTTAAGTTCTGAGTTTACGGCTAGGAAGCTAGTTAAATTTTATGTTTGTGTGATCTGGCATTTTGTAGGATTTTTTTTAAGAGTAGTGAACTAATCAACTATTTGAACAGTTATTGTGGTTTTAGGAAGACCCTTATGTGCATTAAAATTGCATTAGCCATAAAGACAATTTAATACAGACTTCAAAACAGTAATATACTGAAATAATGTGTGAATGTAGAGAAAATTAGGGGTTTTCTAAAAAAAACAAACACAAACACCTTTTCTTCTTTAAAAAAAACCTTTAAAACGGCATATAACCCTTACTCCGACTACGCGTCTGACCTACCTTTTAACCTCTTAATTTCTTAATATTTTATAATGAAGACAAAGGTTATTATTGTTTATCTACCTTTAATGCAGAAAATTACACGTTTTTAAACAAAATATCCTTTGTATTCATTGTATTTTGAAAGAATTAGAATAATGGTTGTCCGCGTGGTCCAGTGATTAAAGCCTTGGCATCTCATGTGACAAGTGCGGGTTCGAGTAGCGCCCGCAGCAGGCTGGACCATTTCATTTTAGGGCTTGTTAAAATTAGTCCCTGCTGAACCAGGCAGGCCTGTCAGTTAGGCCTGATACCAGCCGGTCTGTCAGTTAAGACTGTTCTAGCGGCCGGAATACTTACACGTTCAGGCGACCGGCTTTCTGGCGGACTGTTCAGGCCTAACTGACAGGCGTGTAGCTTGCTTTAGGAAATGAGGCAAGATACAAATTGCCCGGCGCTAATGTAAGTGAAGTATTCCTTTTTTCGCGACAAACGCTGATTAACATCCACTACTAATGAGAGAAAGGTATATTTTAATAAAAACCAAAATGAGGGTATTAAAAAATAGGGGTATCGTTTAAAACTATTCAAACAAGTAACCACTGAACTCAAGATCTGAAAATGGTACAAGTAGAACATGGTAGTTACCGATGACAAATGTCTTAGTTTATTGGGTAACCAAATAATTACAAATTTTATTGAGCTTAAGTTTTTATATCCATTAAAACGGTTGCTGAGAAAACCCTAGTTTTTTGCCACATTTTATTTTAGTTATTAATATACTAGTGAACAAGGTTTTAAATTTTTTTTAACTAGTCTTTACTTTAAGATTGTTCCTCCCTCTTAAAGTTGCTAGTTTTATTTACATCTAGATACAACTGTTGGTAAATTATTAGAAGTTTTTGTGAAATACGTATGGAAATATTTCACTACATAACAATGAACATGAAATTATATGAAGTGGCACCAAAATTTACCAAAATAAAAGATTTTTTTTTTAAATAATTTAAATAATATATAGGATTTTTAATTTATAATAGAAATAATATAATTTAAATAATATAAAGATTAATATAATTTAAATAATATAAAGATTTTTTTAAAAATAATTTAAATAATATATACTATATATATATATATATTTTTTTTTATTTTTTTTTTATTTTTTTTTTTTACGGCGCATCGACAAATCGTGGCCATTAGCGCCGACATCCAGGGTGCAGCCAGGAATTTTCCCAGCGAGCCGTGGGATGAGAAAATTCCTGTCTCCGGTGGGGATCGAACCCACCATCTCCCGCGCTTATGAATCTAGCGCGCTAGCCACTAGACCACGGGAGACCCCCTTTAAATAATATTATTGCTAGAACAATTATATCGTAGTGCTTTACCCCCGTCCCTGCTTAGAAAGAAAGAAATACGATTAGACATTATGACGCAGTCCGGAGGTACTCATGAGGTATGTCCACGTTTCAGCCTCTAAAAGTCATAAAAATACCGGTAGTGAAAATTTGTGTGGGTGTGTTCGCTCTCTAGCAGCCCCCAAAACAATTCGATTTTGGTGTACTTTGGTACAAAACTTCATCGATACATGTTTTATTTGCGAACTTGGAGCGAAAACAAACAATATGGCCTAGTTTTTTTTGTTTTTTTTTTTTGCGTTGGAGGCTTCCTTGTAAATTCAGTATAAGTAATTCCACGTGGAGAATCTAATGCAATCATTATCAGGTAATGATACATTATAGGTTCTATAACCAACTTTGAGGAAAGTTGAAAATAACTAGACATTTTAAGTCATTTTCGGATATACTGTGATATATCTCGAAACCGGCTTGGAAACTTAAATCCGAAAGTGTTGGTTTTATTCCG
Organism: Gonocerus acuteangulatus; assembly: GCA_946811695.1. NCBI lineage: Eukaryota > Metazoa > Arthropoda > Insecta > Hemiptera > Coreidae > Gonocerus > Gonocerus acuteangulatus. The sequence continues at coordinate 147,791,859 of OX328123.1, read as the reverse complement.
AACGGTTCTTTGACTCCACACACACAATAAAAAAAATTGCAGACCCTTACTTATGCACCCTGCGTCTGTCTCCCATGTTAAAAGTGAATCTTTGAGCCTCATTATCTGGAAAATGAGTAGCGCTTGGAGGATCCTATCTTTTTTCAATGCATAGACACATTATTTTGGAATTTAAAGGATTGTATGAGTTCAAGTTCCACCTCAAAAGGCCTTGGGTGCAGTTTTGTAAAAGAACTCAAAGATTGTTTGCATCAGAAAAAATAACCAATGTTAAAATATATGCAAAAAAGCAAAAGTGTGTGAAAAGTCATATATTTAAAGGCTGTAACTTGGCTCCAAATGGAACAATAGACTTCCTTGAGGTCTGATTTTTTAAAATATTTTTGAGCTCTGTGAGCACACGGAAAATAGTCGTTTATTTTGGTTAACGACCTGAATAAAAATATTATAGTGTAAAATATCCTAATTTATTTTGGGGGGGGGAGGTGAGGCTTAAACAAAATGTGCAGGGATTCTTCTGACCCCGGATTCAGCGATATCAAAAACATGTAGCAAACATGGCCTGTTCTCTGGGGTCTGCTTTTAATCCTTCCTAGTACGGTCTAATGAGCCAGCATTGTGGTACAAATTTTCATTCACTTATTTCCATAAACAGAGATTAGGAAATGTCTGATTTTATAACTCTAAAGTGCCTCATTTCTCAATATGATCTTGGTGTTTTTTATTGTATTTAACAGTAAAATATTGATTTTCGTAAAACAAGGTAAGTAAATGAGAAAGGTATTTGTAATAGCGTTTTCCTAAAGCTTATTTGAGAAGGGCTGAGGGAATGATATCTACTTAGGAACTTTGTTAAAGTTAATTTTACATTTTAAGAAAACATTTACTGTTTCTATTCTAAACTTTTTTAAATCTTAAACAGGATAAGAGTGGATATTTGGATAAGATCACGCAGTTTCTGCGACTCGGACTTTTGGAACTGAAAGTGATTTAGTATTTTTTCTAACGATTTGATTTTAAATAAATATATTTTGAAGAAATAATATTATAAAGTGGATGTAATAATTAACGTAAATTAAAATAAAATAAAAAAATGTAAGAAGGGAAAAGAAGGAAACGTAAAATATAAACAGATTATAATAACCTACATACTTTTTTTCAGTTTGTTATAGCACGGTTCATGTCATACTATAAGTTATTCATCAATTGATAAGTAATCAAAGTATAATGTTTCTTGATACTGGAGCGCCCCGGACCAGAGTCAACAAACAGATAACCTAGAGATAACCCGTTATACACTAACAGGAGTTTAACCAGTACAGGTTAAAATTCTATATCAATAATAAAAGGACGTTATAATTTAAAAATTAATGTTAATTAAGATGTCATTTAGAAACACCCATTATATTTGCAAGCATTTCTAAGAAGTGCTGTGACGGGGTATGCTGAAGAGTGACGAGGCTGTGCAAGGGTAAAAGATATTATTAATTTGGATAGAACATCACAACGTATAGGCTAAACTTTATGAGGGACAAAATCACAGTTTATTTCTAGTAATTCAAGGTCCGCCATCATAGTTGAAATGAAGCTAAAATAGAAATAATATTATGAAATAGATACAGTACGGTTACTGCTGACCTGTAATCGTCCTAGCAACGCTTGCTGCTTGCCTGCTCTTTAACAAAATGAAAATTCACACCCCTGTAAAAATACATAAAAATTTGAATATCTAAAAATCCTTTATTAGCGAGTGTTTACATGCTAAAGAGAGTATCCATTCAAAATTTAAAATTTTTCTGGGTGGTCTGGGCTGGGCGATGATAGTCAGTGAGTGAGTGGTATTTGACAAATATACAGTAGATTTTTAATGAATTTAATGCTGAAAACTATTTAGATATCTATTTTTGGATGATATCCAATTCTTCGTTTCACATTTTAATAAATGTTTATTTTTCATATATAATTTATTAATTAAGGATTTATACAATAACTGCCCAATATAGGGATAGTACAATGAATTTAAGAAATATGTTATAAAATTGTGACTCCCTATTTCTCACAATATATTATTTAAATATGCAAAAGGTCTTGCATACATAAAACTCCTTAAATAATATATTGTATGAGCTAAAAAGCTCAAGGTCAAGAGCTAAAAAATTCCGGAGGACGTTTTTGAGAAACGAGTAAAAAAAGATGGAAATATGACAAGGGATAAATCGGAGGAATGTAATTTTTGTTGGCGTTGACATTCCAAAGCGACCCGGTTACGGATTCAGGGATGCTGTTAATCAAGAATCAAAGGATGCCGCTAGAGCTGCGTTTTTCGGCCTAACCTGCGCATAACGACCGGTATCAGGTCTGAGAAGATGACAGGAGCATAGGACAGCATTCAATCTCATACTTCCAGGAACACTCGGCGGTTCATTGACACGGGCTATGGACTTCGGTTGCACAATTAGAACGAACATGATAGCGGTTTTACTACAATCTTGCGCCGGTGATCAGCCATCACCTTTTCGCACGCTTCACCGAATCCAACACTATTTCCAAAAGAGATTATATACTTAGAAAACTTATTGTTTTTGATACAATAGAATTTCAATATATCCGACGAATGAAGCTCATTTAAATATTGATGCGTTTCCTACCTCCCTCCAGAGGAGGAAACCCGCTTATGACGGAGATCAACGTCATCTGGAAGTATCAACTACAAAATTACAGATTTCAGAATGTCTACATTCTGAAATCTGTAATCTCACCCTCATATATAAAATAGTATTAAATAATGCAGTCCTGAGTATTGAGGGCTGCATTTGAAGCAAATATAAATTTACCATTTTCTTATAAAATATATAAAGGCTAACGAACTCCTCTGAATCAACTAATAATATTTAGCTTTATTATACACAAATCTTAGACCTTCCACAATGCATACATGTTTAAGTATAACGTACATTACGCGACCTAAATTCTACCCCGGAGCCTTGAACTCGAGGGTTGAGTCGGAACCCGGTAGGCGGAACTCATGCGTGAAATTTAAAAGCAGGTTCACATACTCATGGAACGTGTGAAACCGATTGCATTCTAACAACAGAAAAGTACGAGAAAGAGATAATAGAATTTGCATAGGGATGCGATTGCTAACTTGTCTCGTTTTGCAACGGCCGTTCCAAGCAAAAGAATTTAAATCTTCGACCAGTCTTCTAGTCATGATGCAACTGCACCTCTTCTAACTGCATATGAAGTTAAATAACGACTGCCAAAACGTTCGTTCCTTGCATGAATTTTGCACAATAAGCAGCTCGGAAGGGGATTGATTGAAATAAATTTGTGCCTGTATTGGAGCCAGAATGTGCCCTACCACTCCGTGTCCAGGTTGGCAAATTGGATTCCCACTAAGAATGATGGATTTTGTTTTGAAAAAAGGATAAAAAATCACCTCTAGTCTTACTATAAAACAGTGGCAAGCTGTAAATAACCTGTTTGAAAAATCCGAGCGCTAAAAAAAATCTTTAATTCATTGAGAGGAGATCGTTGACTGTTGATGATGCGAATGTCGGAGATCGGTCATTACTTTTTAATAAAACTACATTTTACATGTTTACATGTTTACATGTGAAAATGGTTTTATTCAAGCCTTCATCAGGGCTGTAAAAACAAGCAAGAGAGATTTTATACTAACATATATATATATATATATATATATATATATATATATATATATATATATATATATATTCCCTTGTTCTTTTTCTTTTTTTGGCGGAGGTTCGATGAAGCAGAACACCATTCGTTTTTGTTCAACTACTTTATTTTATCTATTTTGCCCGACATGTTTCGTGCCTTTGTTCGCACCTCTTCAGGGGCTTTTCCATGGAAAATAATTTTTTTGTAAATCCCAAATTTTAATTTTGTACAATAATAAACATTTATCATTTCTCTAAATTAATTTACTTTTAAACAAATATTATTTTATTAAAAATTCTTATCCTACCTTATCAGGAACTTCCTGATAAGGTAGGATACGAATTTTAGAAGATTAGGATAAGGTAGGATAAGAAACTAAAATTATTTTGGAGATGATGGAAGAAAGTACATTCGACTACCAAGGGGCACTAGAAATAATTCTCGCTATTAGATACCAACCGTGAAACACGGTGGTCTTCACATAAAGCTGTGGGGTGCATTTTCTCGGAAATGCCCTATTCCAGTACTTAAAATTGAAAACTCTAAGAGCGCTACTAAGTACAAAGATATTGGAAAAGATTGGATTTTTAGAGTGGTCGAGTCAATCTTCACACTTGAACCCTATAGAACATATATGACAAGATATAAAACTGAGATTAGGAATTGCAAATTGTGCTAATAAAGCTGCTTTGTGGGAAAAAGTTCAAGAAAAGTGGAAAACGCATCTCTCTAGATAGACTTATCAAACTCGTCGAATCGATTCCTCAGAGATGTGCCGCCGAGATAGCTTCCAAGGGAATGGCAACTAATTATTGTTGAAATGTTAAATTTATTATTTTTCTGGGTGTTAAGTGCAAAATTTGTGCTTGGCCGGATACTTACGAAGAAGCGTTGTTTTAGATAAAATTTTAAATCGTTCTATAACATTTTTGAGTTGCTCATATCGATAGCACAATAAAAACACTTCACGATGATATATTTGTGTTTCCACTTTGCACCCTTTATACATTACTTTAATCCCAACATTACGTTTTGCCGGAAAATTTTGCACACAACTGTATGTGTGCTATTTTTTACATGAGTCCTGTGTTAATTTTTTAACTTTCTCCTTGCTAAGTTCTGTGAACAACTACTGTTTAAAAAAATGTTACTTAATATATACACAAAGAATTGTATTATAATCTTTTTTAGTGATGCGATTTTTTTTTTTTTTTTTTTTTTTTTTTTTTTTTTTTTTTTTTTTTTTTTTTTTTTTTTTTTTTTTTTTTTTTTACCGTTTTGATCATTCTCTGCATGTTTGAAGAAACACACAAACAGCATTCCGACAGGTTCGAAGAATAGATTTTTCCGAAAAATCTGAGATTTTCCCTTATCCGAATCCCAAACCATTCCTTTATTTCTTATCACATGAACAGCTTACTATCTGCATCCCATTATTAAAACAATCACTTACACGAATTACAATATCATTTATTTATTTATTGGTTCTTTGTTTTAGGCCAATACCTATTTTCTGTTTTTTATTTACATACAAATTCCTTACATTTCAATATTTTTAACCCTAAATTGAAATACAACCTACGTGCCACAAAAAGTATACATTAACAAACTAGAATTCAACAAACAGCAAGCTAACAATTTAGGTAAATGTAGATGGCGTAAGCCGTATATAGGTCTAAATGGTTCAATAAACTACATAGTGTAATAAAATAATTGCCATAAGGAATAACATAAAAACTACACACAAGTAATATAAGGCAAACAACATACTATGCAAAAAAGAACATAAAAAATACAAAAACAGTAACTCAGGGAAGCGAAATCTTATCTGTATGCATATATACCCGCACAGATACTTATATCTCAATATACATACCCGTACACACTACACATACTTACACTCTTATACACCTACACATTCATAGTATATGAATAAGTATACAAGAGTACACACTCATGGATATTATAAAACAAATATTATAAAATAAGACTATTTACAAATACCTAACACATGCTTAGACTAACTTATCTGGTCCTGGTTCTTTCGGTTTTTAATTTTTTGGATTAAATTTCTGTTGCAAAAGCTCTCAATTTTAAGAAAATCGTTATAGAGTTGTACAAATTTAGAACCTGAATCAAGTTGCGTTTTGCAATATAAACCGAACTGGTTTTCTAGATGGCCCAAGTTCAGAAGATACTATTCTTTAAGAACAAACTTTCCATAAAAAAAAAAAAAAAGAAAAAGAAATTGTTACACATTAATTTAGTCCTTCATAATGGATTATCGATAACCATCTCCTTCTGAAGGACAAACGTTTGAGAATTGAACTTATAATAAATTACTGTGTCCAAGTAGTCCTTCAATGTCGCCGAAATCTGAAGAATGCGGTTTCCGTTGGAATTTCCGATTTCCCATCTGATTTACGATATTTCGAGCAAGCTGCGGTTATTTCTCTACCAGGACGAGATCTCGATATTTTTGAAGATTTAAATATCGACCAGGAGAATAACTACATAAATTTTGGTTGTTTTAGATAAAAAAGAGAGATACGTCGCCGGAAAAGGGAGTCAGCTGATTAATTCGTTCGTATTCGCGAAATACAGACTGTTTTTGGAGTTATGTCCTTGACGATGCCCGGGATGATGGCAAAAAATATAAATAAACTGGTAAGATTAAGCCCAATATATCTACTATATATTTGTCAAATGCCTTTTGAATATTTAAATAATATATTGCAAGAAAAAGGAAGTCACAATTTTATAACACATTTCTTAAATTCGTTCTACTATCCTTATATTGGGCAGTTATTATATAAATCCTTAATTAATAAATTATATATGAAAAATAAAAATTTATTTAAATGTGAAAGGTAGAATTGGATACCATCCAAAAATATGTATCTAGACAGTTATCAGCATTAAAGTCATTTGAAATCTAATCGTCGTCTTGTCAAATACCACTCACTCACTCACCTATCATCGCCCAGTCCAGACCTCTTGACAGAAAAATTTGAAAGTTTGCATGGGCACTCATTTTAGCATGTAAACACTCGCTAAGATAGTTTCTTTTTATATTTTAGAGGGGTTTGAATTTTTAGTTTTAAAGAGAGCAAGCTCGCCTAGGCAGCATGCGTTGCTAGGACGATAACAGAACAGCTGTTACCGTAGTGTATCTATGTATAGTATTATTTTTAATTGCGGTTCATTTCAACTACTATGGCAGTCCTTCAATTACTAGAAATAAACTGTCCCTCATAGAGTTTAAGCTATGAAACACAAAATCACCATTTTAATTGCGGTTCATTTCAACTACTATGACAGTCCTTCAATTACTAGAAATAAACTGTCCCTCATAGAGTTTAAGCTATGAAACACAAAATCACCATTTTAATTGCGGTTCATTTCAACTACTATGGCAGTCCTTCAATTACTAGAAATAAACTGTCCCTCATAGAGTTTAAGCTATGAAACACAAAATCACCATTTTAATTGCGGTTCATTTCAACTACTATGACAGTCCTTCAATTACTAGAAATAAACTGTCCCTCATAGAGTTTAAGCTATGAAACACAAAATCACCATTTTAATTGCGGTTCATTTCAACTACTATGACAGTCCTTCAATTACTAGAAATAAACTGTCCCTCATAGAGTTTAAGCTATGAGGCACAAAATCACCATTTTAATTGCGGTTCATTTCAACTAGTCCCCTCATAGAGTTTACGCTAGACCTGGTGATGGTCCATCCGAGGTAATAATATCCCGAACCCTTGGACAGCCTCCTCACCCAACAGCATCCCCAGTCAGAACACTTCTTGGTAATGCACGCAAATATAATGGATGTTTCCAAATGACATCTGAGAAACATAAATTTTAACGTACATTTATTACAGACAACGAAATTTAACCCGTATTGTTTAAACTGCTGTTACTGGTTACCTCATGGGCGTGTATAGGAAATTATTTCGGGGGGGGGGGGGGGGGGGGGCATTTCCGGTGTATGAAATACTAACAATCTAGAACACGGAATAGTTATCCAACTAAAGCACTATTACACCAACAAAAAGGATATTTTTTCTAATTTTTTTAAAATTTATTTTCAAGGGTTTTATGACACATTTTTACTGATGAAATCAAATTTTCTGGGGGGGGGGGGGCTACAGCCCTCTCAGACCCCCCTTATGTACGCCCATGGATAACCTGAAGATACCGGGTTATCTCTAGGTTATCTGTTTCTTGACACTGGTCGGGAGCGCCCCAGTGTCAAGAAACATTATACTTTGATTACTTATCAATTGATGTATAACAAATTGTATGACGGGAACCATGCTATTATAAACTTTAAAAATTATATAGTAGCGTTAATTTTGATGATACATTATTTAACGCAATAAAAAACTTCTGACGTGCCGTGACGAAGCACGGGCATTCAGCTAGTTTACTATAAAATTACGTGTTTGATATTTTGTGTCAATAAGTATTGACTTCGTGACGTTTTTCATTGAGAAAACAAGTTGATCATATCAGTAACATCGTGTTTAGCGTAATTTGGGACGAAAAGGTTCAATTTCTCTTTATAATAATGACATTTACACGGTATGTTTTATTTGCATAGGGCGTATTTTCATGGGATTGCTGATTTTGAACTATAATCATGAATGTATAGTTAGTTTATGATAATGCAACCTATAACAGAAGTCCCCCGAACGTGCAATAGGATCTATAATAATTTAACACCTGTCCGGGAGTAAAACTGCCGGGGGATTCGGGGTAGGGGTTTGACAATCGCGCGCGCCAAAAATACACATCGTACACATGTGACAGATTCGCCCTAATAAGCAAACTACTGGACGGGCCGCGATTAGCAATGAAGAAGAACCATCCGAATTTGCAGGGAGTCGAAAATTGTGCGGGGCGACATAGAAAAAAGCTATACATATATATATATATATATATATATATATATATATATATATATATATATATGAAACGGATAGTTTGAAATGTCCAATGACACGTCAGCAAAATGCTAAATTATGCAACATGTTTAACTAATTTAATCCGTCGATGTCTGTGTAGAGAACCACAGCCGGGCGTCGACATTCATCCGTCTGACGTGCAGAATTCGCAAATACCTGTTTTACGTTGCAATGCATAATTGAAGATAATCAACCCGACTAAACATAGAAATCCGTGCTCATAGGCGGGCAGTGTCCCTAAATCAATAAAAGAAAAAATTAGGAATTTCCAATCAAAAACCTCTTAACGCTTACAAGCACATTGGACCTTTATTTTACACAGAAAATCCCAAATAAATGAGGAGCAGATAAAAATTGACGATAACTTTTTCAATACTATTTAAATTAAAAATAATATGTGTAATATAAATAAAATGAAAATACCAAAACAATAACAGAAACAACAATAATAAATCGGTAATGAGAGAGCTTAATAATACAAATATCCTTATAAAACATTAAGACACTATAAAAGAGTAAATCAAATGAAATTATAAAACCTACAATGAATACTAAGAAAAACATCAAACTTCGATAAATTAAACAGACCGTAAGCGACTGGGCTTCGTCATACAGGGATTCAAGGCGAGAAGAAGTAGTGTTAGCCAGACTAAGGGTACGTTCATGGTGAGGATTCATTCTGCGATGCTACGATAGCTACTCCGATGAGCGCTGCCCCGATGTAAAACAAACACATGTATTAAGGTGGGAGTGTTCATAGTGAGGACCCTTACTTCTGATGCTATTCTCGCACTCGCGCAGTGACCGCGGGGAAGAACAAATATTTTGTTTTCTCCTCGCAGTGAGGAGGGAAGCTGCGATGTGGGCCTAACTGTGATTGGTTCCTTCAAAAGGACTCTAGTGCGCAGGTCACCTACCCTCTCTCATTACTTCATCTTGTGTGATTATTCTTTTTTGGTTATTTCGTTGTCGAGATGAAAGGAAATTGGGTCTTTTTGCGAAGACTACATCCAGTTACTTTTGAAGTATTTATTTAGTTAAGTGATTTATAACAGTTACTCGTACTCGCTGATAAGCTTACTGATTAGCTTACAGGTTCTTTGCTGCTTATCTTTTACTAATTGACTCGCTATCTACGGTTATAATTCATATTAGATAATGGCAAGTAATATTTATTAATAAAAAGGTTAATATGATCAAAATCAATTCTCTCAACTATGAAAAAAGTTATTAAGCATTAAAGTTGACTGTTTTGCAGGTTATGAAGGATAACAAACAACAATATTTGTAAACAAACATATTTTATTCCTTTTCTCTCTCTCTTTTTTGGATCTTTTACATTTATTAAGCAATACATGATATGCGTTTCCACTCGCTCAAGAAGATATAAGAAAACTCTAGCCAATCCAACTCGCAATTAATAGAATTATATTAATTTAAGCGACTCTAGTCTATCCAACTCGCTAAAATTAATAGGATTCTATTAATTTTTCCGAGTACGAAACCAATCCCTTTTTCTTTGTCAGGAACATCGCGAACTAATTGTAAAGGCTCATTTTTTCTCACTAACATAAGCAGAGCTTTTTCATAAACAAAAGCTAATTCACTGTTGAAGGTTACTTTACTCCCAGCAAGAACCAATGCAATGGTGAGTCAGCATGAACACCCTCCATCGATGTAGAATACATCGGGGCAGCGCTCATGGGAGTAGCTATCGTAGCATCGCAGAATGAATCCTCACCATGAACGTACCCTAAGGATAGGCCACACACGTATAACTCATAAATACCTTATGACAAAGTCTGATAAACCACTGTGCCAAATCTGTAACAAAGACCTCACAGTTCAACATATACTGACAGACTGTAATGTATACAGTCAACATGTACACGAGACATGAACAAACTACTCCGTGATAGCAGTCACCATATCAACGCTATACTTACCTTTCTTAAAGACAACAATATTTTTAACAAAATTTAACAAACCCCAGACCAAACTCCTCAAATAGTCAACATGTGGGTGTAGTATGTATTACAACAACCACTTAATTTTCTTAATTCATTGTCTTTGATTGTCTAGACGACCCAAACTATGCTTTTAACATCACCGTTGAAAGTTTTTTTTTTTTTTTTTTTTTTTTTTTTTTTTTTTTTTTTTTTTTTTATAAACATCACTCATGACGTGATTTATTCATCATTATTTTACATAGGATCCTTCCTATTGATTGTACATGGGGCTATTGTTCTTATGTATGTTGTCATATTATGCATAGAACCTATATTGTAAATAGAAACTGTTGCGATTATATATAGTCATATTGTAGATAGGAACTATTTTATTCGTTTCCTTTATGATTATAAGTTTTTCTTAAAAATGTATTGTTTTTTACTAGTTAATTTTACTTTTAGCTGTATGTTATTCACAAAGTTAATTGAATAATTAGATTAAAACACACAATAATGTAATTGGATTTGTAATTATGTAATATTGTAACTATTTTGTTGTTGTTATGTATTTCTATTTTATATGTGTACCTGGGCGAAACGCTGTCAATGGGGGGTGCTCATAAATAAATTATAAAAAAAAAGAAGAAAAACATACAAAATAAAATGAAGAAATGTCGGCTTAACTTTAATTAAGTGTAATGTTAAATAAAAATATTAGGGTAATTCACCTGATAACAATTAAAATTTAAGTTTCATTGGTGTGGTAGTTAGTTATTAACATAATAACGAACTACAAGACCAAAATTCTTTTATAGTACGTATTATTGTTTATTTAATTACTTACTGCGACTACAATAATTAGGTGGAATAATTGACCCACACTAGGACTTACCTGGAACAGAAAATACATTATTAAACATTAAAAATGTAATAAATAAAGAAATTAAATAACTGCTGTTTAGTTTTTTCTTGGGGGGTGGACCCCCGAGTTCCGCATGAGAATCTAATGCGTTAGGCCCTGGGAACACCATGTTGTTTAATAATGTGTATTTTATATATATTTTTTGTTGTTGTTATCATCAGATGATGGTGAAAATAGGAGAAATGTTTCAACGAACCTGCCACAAAAGGAAGACAGCTCGGCTGAATTAGGATACAATTCTGTCCACTGAGAATCCAAGTAGCAGAATCTCTTTTGGTAAATATTTTCTTTATTATTATTATTTTTCATAAATATTTATTATTTCTGTAAGGATCTTATGTGCTAATATGTTCTTCATATTTATATTTAGATCTTATATATGTATTGCAGAGTCAAAGTTGTAATACTAATTTTAGTTGTTTCTAAGATGAATATGATTAGTTTCCAAGCTCCTGCGTGACTGACGGTTTCGCTCGTTTTCATAATCATCATCAGGCTCTCCAGCGAGGGATAGTTTCGAATTTATGGATTGCAGCTTCGGGGAGGAGCACATATATCCTCTGCCGATGGAATGACTGTACAGAAAGGCCTGGATAATGGCCAGCAGCTGTGCTCTTCGCTCAATGGGAGAAAAAATGGTCGCTGGATCAGTAGGCTGATAACCATGACCATGGCAGCTCATGGCAGATGTGACATAACTCAGTCAACTCTGACAGCCAACTGCTACGTCCCATTAGTGTTATTAATTATCCCTCTCTCTCTCTCTCTCTCTCTCTCTCTCTCTCTCTCACTCACTCTCTCTCACACTCACTCTCTCTCACACTCACACTCCCAACTCTCTTGCAGTGTGTATTTCTCTTTCTCACTCGCCCCACGATCTTCCTCTTTCCCCAACATAGCTTCTCTTACTGCCTGTCCCCCTCCTTATCACTCTCTCTCTCTCTCTCATTCCCTGCCGACTCACGTGCCCCTCTCCTCTCCCCCGGGTTGATCCCTTTGTCCTCAGAGAGATATATAGTGGACGCCTGTTTATATCGGGCTCCTATCGGAACTGGTATGTCTGATTCTTTGTCGGCTTTATGTGCCTGACAAATATGTTCCGGTGTCTGCTACTAGATCTTTTGCTTCTTGTATTAGTGAACGCTCTCAAGAAATGCGTACCTATCATTCGAAGGGATAAGAATAATAGTTATCGGTTTTTGGAATTCTTCAGGATACTTAAAAGGAAAATCAATCATAGACACAACCATGAAATCTTTTTCGAAATAAGTTCTGAAATATTTATTAACAATATGACGATAAACCAAATATAGGTGTCACAAAATAGGTGGGCAATTTTGCGAGGTTGTTTGCCCTAAAAGTCAAGACAAACCAAACGAAAATTTTTTTTTATTATTATTATTATATATTATGTGACCCCTTTCGATAAGAACATTTATGATGGCACGTATAATCAAGGTATTTTATACATATGGGCGTAAGAAAAAAACTTATTTTGCTTGTTAGGAGAATCAAGATATGAGAATCGATCGAGAAACCGCAAATACAATGAATTTCTATGAGTACTGTAATTTATGTAGACTATGTTCCACTCGTAAAAGCCTTTTTGAAAATTTTCATAAATACTTGAATAATCCAACGAAGACGATCATATACGAAACTAGGTATACAGTTTGAAAAGTCGGTCCATTCGAAGGGAGGGGGTATGTGGGACCTCGATTCCTGGTTAAAAAAAAAAAGAAAAAGTAAATGGTTTTTACAACTCACTCTGTACAATGTCCACTAATAAAGAACGACAAATCGTAGTGATAACAAATTCCTTTAATTATGAGAGGTATTTTACCACCTACAAATGGCATACAGTGGTCATTGCCATATGCACCATAAGGTATATCTTGAGGGGAATTTTTAAAGCTAAAGTATACTAGGAAATAAATAACTAAAAGCGCTTATAAATGCAAATTAATACAAATGAATTGATCAAGAAGCCCACTATAAACCAAATAAAGTTTATCGTAATAAATACAAAGATAAAATAAAAGAAGAAAGAATGACCACAATCAGGGTTGTAGAATATCATTAAAAAATCAAAGTTGGAAAAAGAGAGAGAGTAGGATATTGAAGAGAAGGACTAGGAAAAGGAGAGAGAGAGTAAGAGTGTGTGTGTGTGTGTGTGTGTGTGTGTGAGAGAGAGAGAGAGAGAGAGAGAGAGAGAGAGAGAGAGAGAGAGAGAGAGAGAGAGTCGCTGGGGAGTCGTTGGATTAGCATGGTCCTATAAAGGTATGGGATCATAAACTTTTATACCGGGCTCACTCTCCCGTTCTGATGAATACTAACATCTCGTTGGAAGCTGTTAATGTCGCGCGATAGTAGTCGTACGACACTATATCTCCGTCGTAGCAGTGACCGTAGCTCGCATAATAGGATCGCGTCAGAGTCTCTGCTTCTGGACCTTCGTCGTTAACACTTTTCTAGTCTGCTTTATGCCGAGCTCTCCTCGTATCGTACTTTATACCTCGCTGGAATGTCGGAAGAATCACGCCTCTGGCGGCTTTTAAGGTGTAACAATTGTCGCAGATTATTGCCGCACAAATCCCGTCGAAGGCTTTATACACGGGGAGTATCTCAGCCGCCAGCTGTTATACCCGAAGAGCTGTAATTTAACAACATGGTTATATGGTAGGCTTAAAATACTAACAACAGATCAGCAACCCTCGACTAACTTAGTCCAAAGTTTGTGTCATGATTTCCGAACCACGCCCGGACTACCAGCCCGGTTTTTGGCCTTAAATATCTCTTGTAACTTGTAAAGATTATGAATACATAGCTATAAATGCATTTATGTAACACTCTCCTCTTCTATACTTCTCTTGATCTTGGAAGCCTTAATACAAGAGAAAAATTACGTCTCATGATTGAAGTGGTCGTGGCAAAATAGTCCCAAGACATTTTTAACAAAACTTAACTGTAGCTGCTATATGTTGGATATTATGTGGGACTATCAATCTATGGTGCAATTGCTACTAAAATATGACTACAAGCTCTGTATGCTACTTATTCTTGTTGCCCCAAACCATTTCAACTAATAGTCCCACATAATATCCAGCAGCTACAGTTAAGTTTTGTTAAAAATGGCACTATTTGGCCCCAACCCTTTTAATTCAAAAGACCTTGGGGAAAAGACTGGGAAAAATCATTATTTTTTTGTTTTCAATGATATTCACTATATTAGAGTTTCTTGGGGTGCTGATTTAAAATATGCTATTATTTTTGGTGTAAAAAAAATGTATAATACTAGTTTACCTGAAAACTTAAGCATATTTTTGAATGTAATTGATGAAATATAAATTATTGTTTAACGATTATATTTTTCTTTTAATCTACTCTATAAAACAAATGAATTGGTGAAAGAATCATGTCGATATCATTTTCTATACTCGATATAAAAAATAAAGCACTTTCAACCTATTTTATTTTATTTCTTGGCTACTAAGGCGCATTGGACGGAACGCTCGGACACATGTCGACTATTTTTCGATGTAGAATCACTAGAAAAAAATTGGTCCAAATCGGTGACCCCCATCGCTGTATACTCCCCTTGTAAGTGAGACAGGGAATAGGATAAATTTGATTATAGTCGGCAAACTTTGGATATACTCGGTTTCTGGAATTTTATTACGAAAATTGTCAATTTGTAGTCAGTTTTGTTTACCTCTGTCTGATCCTGATCTCCGCCGCTAATATCCCAGATACTTGATGAATATATCTTAGAATCAGCGATTAAATAAAAACTAATTTTATACCGTTTTCAATATTAGGTATGAGTTATATGGAATTTTCGTTTAGAATGAACAATTTCAAAATTTGAGAGGGTTGGAAGAACTGATCCGCATAGAAGCCACATGGGTTTTCATGGATTATGGAAAAAGGAGGGGTGGAGGGGTTAGGTGAGGTGGGTGGGGTTCATAAGGTATATAGTTAGTTTCACAATAATGTTAGTATGGATATATATAAAAAATACTCAGACGTTATAGATCAATATATTACTTTGAGTTTCTATTATGGCACTTCATAGTACACCACGAAGGAAATTTCGTAAACGCATTTCTGGGTACGTTCCCCACTTATTAAGCAATCGATAACAGCAATTTAGATGCCGTAATTGTTAATCAATCTCTTATTCAAGGCCACAAGTACAGTCCAATATTAAGCTTTTTCGATAATTTTGGGCAAGATACTTATAGAATTTAGAAGATAACGTCAGAAGTATGGTTTCTTACTGAGAGGGAGGAAACAGGATCAATAATGGTTGGCACATCAGCATTATATTAATTGATATAAATGAATTAAAAGAGATTTATTTATTTTTTTTTTTTACATTAGTGATCCCAGAGAAAATGTTGTGGCTAACCATAGAACGTCGATGGATAGACCAATACCTCTTTCTCAGTGGTTTGTAAGAATTAACTTCCAATTAGTTATACCTGCACTTTTAGTAGGTTTTGTGTAATAAAAAAAACAGGAATTTTTTTAACGATTCCTTTAGTTGATACCTCAACTAAAACAAAAAGGATTAAAAGTGCCCCTGCCCGGTGGAAAAGGAGAGAGATATCCATCCCTCAAAAAATATTTTACCCCTTTCTAAGGCCATGACTCCGCGGCGCTATAATATGCCTCCCAGCTGATTTATTGGGCTATAAAGTATTATAATTAAAGGGAGGGGGGGTTGGCTCTAGGGGAAGTGTCACTCGGCTTCCATATCTATAAATCTGGGGGGGCCTCCTTCTCGACTCTAAATCAACTGGCCAGCGAACCCTTCTCCTTCCATTCTCTCTGTCTCTCTTACACTTCTCTTAGGGCGGGTCTTTCCGTCTCTCTCCTCCGTTTTTTGGGCAGTCCTTCAGTATCCAACCCCTCTCTCCCAGCGTATATTCTTCTGTAAAAAACACTTGAAAGGAGTGGGAAGTAGAAAATGTTTCAAAGCTTCATACTTTCTCTATTTTTTTGGGGGGGGGGGGGGGGGGGATAATTCAATAAAAATGATCGGTAGTAAGCCGACACGTAAATGAATGAATTTACATTTACTTCATATATATATATATATATATATATATATATATATATATATATATATATATAATGAAAGAAAAAAAAAGCAAGCAATTTACTTAGACGTGGACAGAAAAATTTTAGACTTCACAAACCTTGAGAAAAAAAAATACTTATATAAAATAAATAATCAAACAAATGAACGAAATAATAATCAATAAATATAGTTATAATTAAATATAGAGAAAAAATAAATAACAACAAACACAAAATTAAAATAATAATACCTTGAAATAAAAGAACATGAAATAAAGAAAAATATGAAATAAGAGAAGCACTTCATTTCAGAATATTCTTGAATTCTTCCGGGGAGTGTAGATCTTTGCCGTAATGTGTTCTCCTGAACTCCATCATTACCGGACATCTCGCGATAAAATGAAGAGTGTCTTTCTCCTTCTTGAGATTGCACATGGAGCAGTGACCACGCCCTTTTGTATTCCATGGTCTACCGTTCAGATACAGCATCTCTCTACTACCTCTCATGATTTAGTCGAATTCATAGAGGGACCTGTCATCTGTACTATCTCTAAGAGATCGACTAGATTCAATCCATCGTTTCTGCTCCAGATTAGCGAGTGACACCAATAACCCGGAATTTGTTTCCTTCGTCAATGCAGGGTCACCGCTCGTCCAGCTGTCCATAGTCTCTCCAGTTCTGGCGAATAGCTGCTCCCAATCCTTGTATACCCAGGTTGACACTTGAATTCTTTGTGTCATTCTAAACTATGTACTTGTATTCCAGATGCCGTGCAACTAATAAACTAACAAGACAAGATTATGAGACACCAGGAGTAACGGTCAAAAAACATTAACTTACAAGATCTGGTGACTATAACGAGGAAATTCAAGTATATCATTGGACAAATCTACGAACAATTATATTTAATTGGAAATATTTTTCAATGATGGCATTATTTTAAATACTTTCCATCGATAACTAAGTTTGGTTCAAGATAACTGTTCCAAGGAGCATATCCTTTTAAACTGGGGACAGTTTATTGCTGAACCCTTAAGACAATGCCTACAAACGTTTCCAATTATATTCTTCTGCTCCTAAATATATTTGAGTATTTTCTTATATTTCTTCTTTTACCGTCTTTACAGGAATAATATGCAGTCTGGACCAATTTCAAAATGGTTGGTCTTGAAATAAAAGAAAATATTCACGATTTAGTATGTTCTCAGGTAGAACATGGTGGTATTGCTTCAGAATGTGGACTAAATAATAGGTGGCTCTAAAAAATATTTAGAATGGAGCTTTTTCAGTGGGCCAAACACACGTTTACTTGAATTTTGAATGCAGGACGTAAGAATTTAGTTTGGCTATGCCTAAGTTTCCCAAACATATTAAACATTTCTCCAATCACCGAGGTTAAATCCCAACTTAAATGTTCAACATCTTTTTTAGTACTTCTTCTAACCTTTACAATGATCATACATCAAAGCAGAACACAGGTTCTTCACTATGAGCTTTTGTCTTCCAGATATTTGAACTAATAAGACCATTATTCATGTGTAAGACGTCGCTTCTGGAATTAACATCCTGGAGCGAGTCCTAATTAATTTAATCAAAGTGCTGGAGGGAAGTTGCTGATCCTTGAAATCCCCTGCAAGACGGGCATTTTCTCCAGACCCTAAGCCATTCTCCAGACCTAAATCATGTCAGTCTTGACCCAAGTGGAAACTTCGAACGAAATCATCTCTATTGGTAGATGATAAGGGAAAGAACAAATAGGGTTGGATCTCGAGTCCGCTAAACGTGTCACCAATATTTATATATGTATGTTTTGTTTTTATTTCTCTCTATTTATGGTAGGAAGTGCCTTTTGTGACGTAAATCCGTTGACTTAATCCGCAGGACCAAATCAGAAACGTCAACGCTTTATGATCCATTATGATCATAATAATGATGGATAATCATATGATTATGATTACATTGATCAGTCGATGATGTGTAAACAGTCATCGCTCTGTCGGAGCCAAAACTGGAGAAAAATTGGCAGCAGAACAAAAAAAAAAACAAAAAACACAAAAACAAACAATCGTGGACTTTTGCAATATAATATCATATCCTTCTACGGCCCTTCTTACGCAATAAATTAAGATCTTGGCCAGTGTTTCTTCGATGAAACCATGAGGAAGCCTGAAGAACGTCTGGCGAAGTATTCATTTTTATCCCATCCAAATCACATCAAGAAGACCTTAACGGTTAAAATTCGCCATTTATACTTTATTTTAAAACATATACTTTCGGAATGTGGAAAACTTAATGTTTTGATGACTGTTACCTGCAAGGCACATACAGCATGCTTATTTACAGAACACAAACCAGCAAAATCTCATTTGAGAGACAGATGTCCAGATATTTTATCTTTACTTCTTGTTAGGAAGTCCTGTTATCACCATGTACTCTTGTACGCAGGCTCCTGTAAAACTCAATGGCGTAAACACTGTTTTACGCGCACCTCCATAGATAATACGACGGTGAGAGGACTTTCTAACAAGAAGTTCCCCTGAAAAGATGCAACCAAGACACGAATGATTTCGGCATTGATAAATAAATAAAGTAGTTTGAACACAGGGTAAAGCCCCCAAATATACGAAAACAAATTAAATATAAATTGGGTCATCAGCAAGAATAAATAATAATAATGGCATTTTTTTAAATAAATAATAATTGTTAGTGTATGTTTAGCTCCTTCCATTAAAGCTCTACAGAAGAAATTTAAGAAATTTCCTTATTTAGCCCAAAGAGGCTTTTTAATGGTAAAAATAATAGGAAGTTTTAATATGATAAAATAAAAAAATGAAAAAAGAATGAATAAACCGGGGGTGATGGGAGGGTAGTGTAATTGTAGGAG
Source organism: Gonocerus acuteangulatus (assembly GCA_946811695.1). Lineage (NCBI taxonomy): Eukaryota > Metazoa > Arthropoda > Insecta > Hemiptera > Coreidae > Gonocerus > Gonocerus acuteangulatus. Next base: position 147,772,353 of record OX328123.1, on the reverse strand, counting down.
GTCCTGACAACCCATTCATCCATATTAATGTTGCCAGAGAAAGCCATCAATCAACAAGAGTCCGGTCTGTTTCTCTTCAAAAATCACAGGTTCATCCGTCAAACTCAGTCGATCAGATCACCCGCCAAAAAATACGCGGGTGAAAATAGGCGGGTATTTTTCTCCCATGTCGTCCCCGCTATTTTACATTGAGTGACTGGTTTTCTCGCGGGAGTGATTTAGCGCGCCACCTGTAGGAGCCCTGTCAATCAGCCGTCCTATTGACGGAGTCTCTACCCCTTCCTCTCAATCACTAACCCTTTCTCTACCATTCCATCCTCAAAATCATAACTGTCCGAATGAAACAGCCGTTATGTCAGTCTTTATTCGTTGATTTGTTTTTGTTGTTTTTTTTTTTTTTTCTTTCTGAATCGTATTCCCTTTTAATATGTACTTTCTCCGAATGAAATCCCCCACCAATGGGTTTTATTCCATTTCTAATACATTGATTGATATATTGTTTCTGCCCATATATCATTCAATCATGCGTGAAAATACCAGTTTATCCTTGTTTCCCATTGTTGTTATTTGTATTTCCGACCCGCTAAAATAATGTTATTTACTCCAATTAATAAGATACCCAATTATTATCTATTTATTAAGACCCATAATGTCAACTGCTTTGTTTACTTATTATCACAACCCAAGCGTCTGTCAGTAGCTTGCATCCCACAAACCCTTCCTAATTACCCATTTTCCAATATTCCATAGTAAAGTGTTTGTCCTGTCAATAAATATAATAACATAAATAAGATACAACCGTGATAGGAAATCTCTCTATGAAGAAGCTGAGTAAGCAATTGGGAGCTATGACCTTGTTCTTTAAGACAAAATACTTTAAGTGATTCATAAAAAAAACTTTAGTACGAACAAATTTAAAGGAAATATTTTAAATTTTTATTTGATATTTTCATTTAAAACAGATGAAGTATCTCCGATCTACTGCTAATTTAATTGATTAAAAAAAATGGAATTCCATTTTCAAATTAACAGGACTAGGACAATCTCACAATGGATTTTGTTAACTTACAATTTTGCTAGTATGAACATGACAAGCCCAATTTTTCTTGTTATATGAAAAGACTTTTGCAATTATTTATGGGTAAGAAATAAGTTTTGCAGGAGTTCGGTGATGTGAGTCGAAGATCGATATAAGTACTCCCCACCAAGAATGGAAGTGGATATAAGAAGTGGAACGAAGGCTCGTGTATAATCAAGGCGGAAGGCTTTCCGAAGAACAGCAGAACAATATTGATAGAGTTTTATTAAGATCTCTCTTTCCCGGAGTGTTTTTCAAAGGGGGAATAAGGATAGGGAGTCGGCTTTCCTTTATTGCAATGAATGCATCAGGAAGTTTTCCAGATCGGTTCTGGAGAGCCTTGAGGCGGTACTGCCCTTCCAAGGGAGGAGGAGGAGGTACTATATCAATCCAATTCTACACAACCTCTTCCAGTTCGTTTTTGTTTGGAGTTTGGAAATGGGTGTTCCGCAAGGGCTCTATTGAGAACTATTCTATATGCACTCGTGGCTTTTAAATATATCATGATTTTCGCTGGTGGCTCTTACCCTTCTTCCATCATTTTCTTTAATCAATTACGCACTAAACAAATCATCACTGGGAAAAATAGTATTCAAAAGCGATTTTACCGAAAGAATTTTAATCGATCATCGCGTTCGTTTAAAATTAAATACTATTTTATATGCCCTCCCCCCTCCGCTAGCTACGTTCATTCACCTTGGTGACAAGCATGCATTAAAATAAAACCTTCAATTTACGATTTTAGCACATTCCGAAGTAATCTGGTATTACGGATAGAGCGAAAACGATGCCAGTTATAATTATTAATTACTAATTGTTAAATTATTATTCTTTTCTATTGATTTTTCTTCGACCTAGTTTGCAGTATATTATCAGTAAAATTACTATTAATTCCATTCGTTTACTACTATATTTTATCTGGGTATATATATTTTATATTGTCTGCTTTAAAATTATAGTTTTAAATGTCCGATTTATATTTAGTTTTGTTAAATGTTTATATCTATCAAATGATCTATAAATTGTATATATGTATCTTTATTACATTTATAAGCAACTCTCATTAACAGGGCCACCACATCTCAGAGCTGGGCCCGGGACCAGATCGCAGGCCCCCACTTCTCAGAGCCAGAATGAAAATTCTAGTACTTTGCTATAGGACTTTGGGCATTTTAAAATTATTTTCATCTTCAGTTTTGAGCAAAATGAGAACAAAAGCCGACAATCGGTGCTGCAAAGGTCACTTTGTTTCCAATTAGCGAGGATCGGCCCGGGACAACTATACCCGGTTGTCCCCCCCCCCCATGTGGCGGCCCTGCTCATTAATAAACGAAGGTAATAAAAGACAATTGTTTATAAATTACGGGGAAGATAAAATATATATAAACATCAACGTACAAAAGACAGTGTTCTTACTATATTAAAATGTAGGCTTCCTGACGGTAAGGTTACAAGCGGGTGCTACATTCTTACTTAGGGGACCAAGTGGCTACAACCATTTATAAGTTATGTATGATATACAGTCTTATGGACTTCAAAAATGACCTTTTATAGTCAAATAAATTGTTAAGAGTTTAGAAATTCCTTCGAGGGGATGGAAGGATCAAAAACAGTCAAGATATAAGAAAATAAACGAAAATCTTGTGGAGAGGCAAGTTTATTCTCTGACCTAATCACTTCAATATATATATGTGTGTGTGTATTTGTGGTTTTGTGTACTTTCGTATATTTTTATTTAATCATAAGTCCAGAATGGTCTCTTGAAAGTAATTGAAGTGAAGAAATTAGCTTTTGAGGAAAGGTATTTACCTTTGCCTTACATAGTTGTGTAGAACTTTGATGAAGCAAGGGTGGGAGTTGGGGGGAATAGAAGGTCCGAGATCGGGGGGGGGGAGCAGGTCCAAGGTGAGGCCGGGCGCTTATTAACACTTGCAAACAAATCCTCTTGGCTCTAGTTGAAAGATGCTTTGAAGTCAAGTGCAGAAATCCTGATTTAGCCGTCAAGTATAAAGCTCCGTTGACGGCTCGGTAACTACCGGCGGCTAATTCCACTGCCCCTTGGACCTTAGGATCGGTCAGTTTAATAAGTGCTTTCGAGAGAATTCGCTTCATCCAAAAGGGACTGATTACAAACGAAGTGTTAACATTACAAGTAAAAAAAAAAAATAAGAAGTATCGTTAATTAGCCCAAACATTAAACACTGCAATGAACAGAATAGGTGGTCAGTAATTAAGGTTTCTAAATTGTAATTATAACAAAGAAGGAAATACCTATATCACATTGAGATTACCACCGAAATTCATATAGAGAAGTAGCTAGAATCCCCCGCTAAAAAATAAAGGAATTCTGATCTAGAAACTGTTGGCTCGTTTGATGTTAGTATCATTGTTAAACGTTAAATAAACGCCCAAGTCGCAGGAGGTGCGTCATCTAAGAATTTCCCTTTATATCCTTAACGTCATTCGGTTTTGGTTGTGATTGTTTGCAATATTAGGCCAAACAACGCCAAGGTTATAACCGCCCGATATTTTAGTGTCGCCTATGTTTGGTTAGGGGGCGAGGTTAGCTCAGTGGTAGAGCACTGGACTTATAAGCTAGAGGCTTGAGTTCAAATCCCGAGCAAGCACTAAAGATTTTTTCTTCTAGTGTCTTCGTTCACTGGTTGAATTCGGCCTCCCTGACCGTCCCTAGATTAACCCAGCCTTTAATTAATTTAATAATGGGTACCTTGGTTGGTGCTAATGAATCTAGCCAAGGGGAAATTCAGGCGGCCGGAGCATAGTACTGACCACACGATCTCCCTAGTGTGCCGTATGGTCATGAATCAGATACCTCTATAGTATCTGCCCCTCAGGGCCCTCGTAGCCTGTTACGGGACTGATTTTTTTTTTTTTTTCTATGTTTGGTTAACGGTCATAATGAATACGTGTCACCGTCATTTGGAAAGCCTAGAACAGAAAGAGTTAACGTTTTATCATAATCTTTTCTGAAGAATAGAAATCTCAAAACAAAACTGACAGTATCCTAAGAGGAAATTGCTACATTTAAGCCCCAATTTTTCCGAATGAAATAGCTCTATCAAAATATTCATTAGAACCATATATTTAGGAAATTTAATATTTCTTCGAATAGATGCTCTATGTATATTCACTACTTCCAACCATCATTATTTTCATGAAGATTAGATAGTTAGCCTTCGAGGTGATAAGTAAAGATGGAATAGTTTATTCCATATTATTTATTTGTTAAAATTAATTAATATTATTACTAGCAACTACTTACTTGCTAAATAACTTTTTTTTATTCTCTTTGTTTGTTATGTTTCTATTGATTTTCTAGAACTCATTCTAATAATTTAACACCAAATTGTTCTTTTATAATAAGTTAATTGTATTTATAGGTCTGTTACTTATCTCAATTATAAACTCTTTTTCTGCATTAATTTCTGTTTTTTCTTGTCATTTTAGCTGACGAAGGCTACCAATGAATAGCCGAAACGTCCTAAATATAGATTTTTTAAACAAAAATCGTATTGAGGTTTCTTTAGCCGAATCCCAACTATTTCATCTTTACTTATCATTATTTTCGTGATCTATGTTGCTGAAACTTGAAGGTTTCTATTTGCGTCATGCCGCCAGTCCTAAATATGAAGAAAAATACTGAATTTTCCTGTAATTATTTTTAATTCGTAACATTTATTTCCTCTTTAATTTGCAGACATTCGGCGGGGATCGATTTTGTACTTTGGTACAAAATCGATTACTTTTTACCTACAGCAACAAAACGCGTATCAATAGGAGTAATTAATTATCCCACGAAAAACTTTAAAAAAGAGGCAAAATGACAGAATTTGTGATCAGATTGCGCAATCGTTCAAAACAAAAAATTTGGTCTGAGGTCAAATGCGTGGGGTATTCCTGAAATCAAATAAACGTTATAAAGAAGCATTTATTTCATTTATCTAGGTACAAGTGACCGTTGTATACACATTATATATATATATATATATATATATATATATATATATATATATATATCGAAAATTATGAAACTTATTACGATAATTATTCGTTAATAAATGTATATGGGGGCCGCTTAGAGGTGGTCATTACAATATTTTTTTTTTCTTAAAAAAAATTACCTGTCCTTCAAAAAAAGCTTAATTACAAAATATTTGATTTCATACAGTGTCATTTCCTCTAAACATCATGAATAAAAAGTCATTGAAAGCCGTCATGGAAAATATCATTTGGCATTTCGTATGAATTTGTTTCCCGGGACATTATTATCATAGCAGTTTTTCCATTGTGATTATACTTAATGAATGAAATTTAATCGAAAAAACAAATAAAATAAAATCCTAAAAAATGAATAAATATTTATCAACAAAAGGCTAAATTAATTAATCAATAAGTTAACAGAAATTATGTTATATTTCTTTAATGACGAAGGTTTCAAATTTACATATAAGGAATAACGTTGTTTAATAAGTGTACATATTTATTTTTATTATTATTTCTGTTTTGTTTTTGTCTAACACTTGGACTATTAACGCCGGTTTTTTTTTAATTATTATTGCTTTTTTCACTGCATTTCTTGACCATTAGCGCCGACATGCATGGTAAAGCAGGGAAATTTTCTTCGCGGAGCACAGTGGAACGAAGTAGTGAGGATTATGGACAAAAATCATTAACCACTAGTTATTTTCAAATAAACATTTTTTTTATTATTTTTTTTTTATTAATTGAAATCAACTCAAAACAAGGCAACAATAGTATACTAATGCATACTTTGCGGCTATAATAATATTAATTGTAATATTTGTAATATTAATAGAAATAATATAGCAGGTAATAATATTATTAATAACAATATTATAATATAAAGGGTGTCCCAGCATATGTGTCCACCCCATTTTTCTCCTAGAGTTGTTGGAATTTCGAAATGAAACTTGGTAGGTCATAGTTATGTTGCATGATGTTTCTTTTGAAGGTTTAGTTGACTTTGTAACATTCTCCAGTTTTTCTCCAGCGCATCTAACTCTTGATTTTCCAATGGCGGCAGGTATATTTTATGACGAATTCTGATAGAAAATTTAATTTTAAGACTAATTTATTCTGAGACATCTTTTGATCCGACGCACCGTTTACGCGTAAAACGCAAAAAACTGAAAGATATCGCCCTTTTGTAAACAAATTCCTATTTATCCCTGAAACCAAGCCTTGTACGTAAAAACACCTCAATGTAAACGTTGTAGCCTATTAATTTTCCTTTCAGATTATACCAAGATCAAAGTTGTAGATTGAATATTTAACGGGATATTATGAATGAAAACATGTTGAAACATGTTGGGTCAATTGATGAGATGGGTGGAAAAACATGGATATTAATTGCTTAAAATAATTTAACGACTAAGATGCTAAGTGAAAGTTGTGTGTTGCATGTACCAGATTGTTTACTTATTCTTTTTGCCATATTTCTTGGGTAGAGTATGAAAACCAGATTTTTCATTACTTTTCAAAGAAGATCACTGCAAATCAAGGAAATTCGAGTTAAACACTTATTCACTGGGATGATTTTTATGTATTAATTCTTGAGTAATAATGATAAGAAAGAAAAGGATGAAAACATATGTGAGGATTTACTTCTGCTCCTAATCCTCATTGTTAATGTACTTAGTTGAAAGAGGCTGTTTGCTGTTACAATTGAATTAAGATTATTTGGTATAATGTGGCATTGATAAGAAATTGGATTTAAAAATTAGTTGCTAGTATCAGTTGACCATTCAGTGATAGAACGTACCTTCTTCTTCTTAAATATACCGGTTTTCGATTTCTTTGTAGACATGCTCCTAATTTTTAGGGAATGTCGGAGGAATTCCAGCGCCGCAGCACGTCTTTACGCTCAGCGATTTCCAAATAGACCACACCCTTCAAGAAAGATCTTCCCGAGACTTGAGCAAAAATTAAGAACAGCAGGTTCATTAATTTGCGCAAGGTAGGGAAGGAAAATGCCAAGACCTGCGATGACCGAGAGAACACAATAAATGTCCTTACAGCAATGGCAGTTAATCCCCATGTCAGCTGCAGGGACTCAGATATGAGTAAGTCCTCAGTGGGAAGGATTGCAAAACCAAATAAAATGTTTCCATTCCATATGAACCTACACCAAAAACTATTACCTGAGGATTGCAATAAGAGATTACGCTTCTGCCATTGGATGCAACAAGCCTTAGCAGAAAATAGGAATTTTTACAGACATATTCTATGGACTGACGAATCCACATTCTGCAGCGATGGAAGCATTAATAAACACAATTGTCATTACTGGGCGGAAGAAAATCCTCACTGGTTGACGGAGGTTGATCACCAGCATAGGTTCTCGGTAAATGTATGGTGCGGGATTTTCGGACAATACGTAATTGGCCCTCATTTCTTTCAAGAGAGACTTACTGGAGAAGTTTTTTGTAATTTTTTGACAAATACTCTACCCACATTATTGGAAGATATTCCACTGCAACAGCGATGTAACATGTACATACAACTTGACGGTTGTCCCACACATTTTTCTTTGATAGTACGGGAAAAACTTCGTCAGTTATTTCCAGGTATTACATGCAACTTTTATAAAATTATAAAGTATTATTTAAATTTATTATTATTATTTACATTTATTATTATTATTTAAATTTATTTATGATCTAATTCAATTTTATTACTAATTTCGGTACTTTCCTCACTTCTCCCACAGATCGCTGTAAAGGTTTGATTTTACGCTGTAAAGATTTGACGGTCATGGACTGCTATCTGTGGGGTAGGTTAAAAGCCCTGGTGTACCATCAAAGGCCCCAAAATAAAGAGGACATGATGGATCGGATAACTCGGTCAGTTGCACAATTAAAAATAGATGAAAGTTTAAATGGTCAGGATGATTTCCCGAAGAGACTTGTGCAATGTATTAATGTTGAAGGTGGATATTTTGAACATTTAAAATGAGTTTCGCCATATTTAGTGAAGTTAATATTTTTTTAAACAATGTAACTGTCTTTGGAAACTGATTACTTTTTTTTTAAACAAAGGGAAATTTGTTTTTTAGTTTGTCGTTTAATGTAATAATAATTTCATATGGAAAGATAAATTTATTCTGTTATGTTTTATAATAATTTGTATTTACTTTTTTTTTCATAAAGTAAATAAGTACATACTTTTTTTTATTGTTTATGACAGCTATTTTTTTCTATTCATATCGATTTTCTGAATTGTTATTTTTTTAAACTTTTAAGGTATATTTTTCATTCATAATATCCCGTTAAATATTCAATCTACAACTTTGATCTTGGTATCATCTGAAAGGAAAATTAATAGGCTACAACGTTTGTATAGAGGTGTTTTTACGTACAAGGCTTGGTTTCAGTGATAAATAGGAATTTGTCTACAAAAGGGCGATATTTTTCAGTCTTTTGCGTTTTACGCGCAAACGGTGCGTCGGATCAAAAGATGTCTCAGATTAAATTAGTCTTAAAATTAAATTTTCTATCAGAATTCGTCATAAAATATACCTGTTGTCATTAGAAACTCAAGAGTTAGATGCGCTGGAGAAAACCTGGAGAATGTTACAAAGTCAACTAAACCTTCAAAAGAAACATCATGCAACATAACTATGACCTACCAAGTTTCATTTCGAAATTCCAACAACTCTAGGAGAAAAAGGGGGTGGACACATATGCTGGGACACCCTGTATATTATAACTGTAACATATAATGTAGTAATAGTGTAGTAGTAAATTGTATTTATATTATATTCCCATAGAATAATAATATTTTACCATTTTCTATGAAATTATTGAATAATTTCTTAATTCCGAGTCTGAATCGTTTTTGGATTCTTGAGAATGTAAACTTATATCGAAACCAATATCTATTTGATTATTAATGTCATTCTCTATTATACATTCATTAATGTCTGGACTAATTTTGCTTTGCCTTTTTATATTTTTTCTCCGTAAAGAAATCTCTGGGCCAGATATCAGAAGAACCAGGCGCTTTTTCGATCTCGCACACAACGATGTAAACTCTTTTTATGTCTGCCTCTAAGGAAGCCGGAAGGGCCATCTGTGTTCCCAGATGGAAATTATATATTTTTACAGGATAATGCACCCCTGCATTCTTCCTGAGTGACAAAACACGGGTTGTATGAAATGAACCTCAATCCTATAGAAAATTATTGGCAAGCACTATCTGCAGAATTTTACAAGAAGGGAGTGTACCAAAACGGTGAAGAATTACGGTAGGGGCGCTAATGGCCAAGTTGTAGATGCGCCGTAAAAAAAAAAAAAAAAAAAAAAAAAAAAAAAAAAAAAAAAAAAAAAAAAAAAAAAAAAAAATTACGGTAGGTTTTTATAAAAGCTGCTGAAAATATCCAAATCAAAAAGCCAGAAGTGTTGACAAATTTGAGCTGCTCAATGAACAGAATAGTCTTAAAAGTTAATGAACTAAATGGTAATACCATTGATTACTAGTGTTTAAAAAAAAAAATTATGTTTTTGAATTAATTTTCAAGTGTACAATTAAATTTGGCCAACTTTTAACTGAATGAATCTTTAAAAAAAAATTAGTTAAAGCTTATACTTGTAATAAAATCATTTCAAAAGGAGTTTTGTTTTTAGTTTTAGATACCTAAATTACCCTATTTTTTTTTTTTTTTTTTTTTTTTTTTGTCACCTTGGAATAATTGAGATATAACAAGGATAATAGGTGTACAATGAAATTTTGCCATGGGTGTATATATATATATATATATATATATATATATATATATATATATATATATATATATATATATATATATATATATATATCCGCCGATCTCCTGTGTTGCCGCCAGCCCTAACTTCTTTGCAGACATATACCACAAAATTAAGGTATCCTAAAACTATCAGACGGAATATATTCGCGTTATTTATTTCAGTTGTTATGAAGTAATACGCGATAGAATTAAATTTTACAACTGGTGATATATTTGGTAGAAGTTATATAACACTGATTGAAGGAAACAGTTAGAGCGTACTAGATTCTAAGGGCGAGTACTTAGCAGTTACTGAAGGACATTTGGTTTTATTGTTTTCCAACATGGAGGAGGGTAGTTTTAAAACGGAACCATAGGGGAGTAGCTTTAAATTAAACATGGCTTCCGGTCGGAGATCAGCTAATAAAGAGCGGATTTATTCTGGATATAGAAGGCAGCGGCTGGGAAGGCTATAGAGAGCCAGGTTATGTATTGCCAATTGACGGAGGGGGGGGGGGTACGGACTATAAACTTTTATGTGTTTGCTTATCCCACTGCCGGCGGGTCGATCCGGCGCAGGCTAGGCAACCCTTCAACACCGGCCAATACTCACGTTGGCAAGACTGTTTCTCTTTCTCTTCCTTTCCTTCTTCGCTCTTCTGGATTTTTGCCCTTCTTGATCTTCCTTCGGTTGGATCATCTACTTTCTTGATCTGCAAATATACCTCCTTGAATAGCAGTTCCTGTAATGTGTCTGACAAATACCTCCTATGGCCTTAACCCTTGTCGATACACAATGATCTTGCGCTGTAGAATTGTGTTTTTTGATCCTGTATCATGATTATTCAAAAAGTTTTAGTTCTCTTTCCTTTCAAATTGCTATTGTTGTGGAATATTCACCCTTTCAAATCTGCAAGTGAACCCCCTTGGTGTGCTTTATGAATCCATAATGGACCTGGTAACTAACTTTCAGGGCAAAACTTTTAGATAGACAATGATCTTGATCTAAAGCAATTTCACGAATTATAGTCCCAGATATGAAAATTGACTCCGTCCTTTTGGTCGACTTAAACAATGAAAATTGTATACACTTCTCTTTTTGACCTATTTTCTTCAAAAGTATTACAATTTTAGGTCTATCATCTTCTTAATACCCGAACTTCTAGATTCCTCATTAGGATCCTCTCTCCTCTGTAGAACATTTCTATATTTTCCGTTCACTCTTCTAGATCTTCGAAAATACAATAGTGGCCTTGAATATTAAAAGTCCGACTTGCTGGAACTGCATCATCTTAGCGCGGTTCCGTTCATACCTAGTGCCATTAGTAAAGGAAGAGAACCAGTTATTAGACAGTTTTGGTCTTTCGTAAAAAGTATAAAATTTAAATTCCTAAGCGGAAATTACTTAATCCTCTGTTACAACGTTCACTCTTGGAAATACTATAAAACTGTTTCACATTTTCTTACCTTGTTTTAGAAAAATATTTATTTTGCTGTTAAATGCAATCAAAATAAGCAACAATCAATTAAAACGTTAGATGAACGCATTCAAAAACTTCAAACGGAACCAAATATTACTCATCTTAGTTGAATTGCAGACATGTAAAACAAGTTCCAACTATTAATCGTTTCTGAAGTTAAAAATGTGGAAAAGCATTTGTATTCATGTTTCTCATAAAAGGTTACATATATCGCATTAAAAATGGTTTCACTCGTTTCGCTATGTTTATAAATCTATACAACGAGTATAAGAACTCGAAAACGTAAGCGTTATGATATTGTTCCCCGAATTTCGCCCCAAAAACCATGTTCCATGTTGATACTGCTGGTTAACGAACTTGACCTTTTAAATTACACGAGGGATTTTTGTACTAAATTATACTTTCCATTTTTCCCCCAGGATTACTAACCTCAAACGTTGTAGATCTACAATCTTCTTCTTTTGCCCTTAAAATGTTTACTTCCGTTGATCCCTTCTCCGTGAATTTTGGTCCATCCATTACATTTCTAGATCCAGAATCTGAATAAATAAATTTTCGGATCCAGTACCTTCCTAATACAATGTGGTTTAATCCATACACCATAAAAATCTTCTTTTTTTTTTTACTTTTTATCTTGATTTAAGCATAAAACATCAGAATTCATGGGAAAATTAAAAAAAAAAAAAATTACACTATTTCCATGTCCGGCAGTAAATGAGTTAAAGCTGGGGATAGGAAGCCAAACGTCCACTAGTCCGATAGATCTGTTGCAACAACTAAACTTTGATTGGGATGTCACCACTCAATGGTAAAATGGTGACCAAACTTGCGACAAGTACCAATAACCTGCTTGAGTAAACCACTCACCACTTGTATTAAAGCAATTATAGCCTTGTCTAGAAGGAAGTGGGCGATGAGAGAGTCCACCCTCTTGTAGATGACTAGCAGAGGCAGGTGACAGTAGCAGAGGAAACCTAACCTAATTAGAAGTAACAGCTCTTGACCGTGTCACTCAGGGGTACTCTAACTTAGATTGGCTCTCTCAGAGTTGGCCAACAGTCAGTCATTCTGCCAGTGCGCTCCTTCATCTCGGTTCATATTCATTAACTAAGTTACATAATGAATTGAACTTTAGGCGATTTATTAGTAACAGATGGCCAGCAAAGGGGATACATACTCTCCCACGTACGTTGAAAAGGTTTTGTGTTAATAGAGTGGTAGAGAATCGCACTCCTCCTGTTATCAACCATGCCGACAACGCCACTATACTCACGGATATGAGGTGTAGAAGGCGAAGACTGACCCGGTACCACACCATCTTAATAACCTTTTAACAGAACAAAATCTCTTGACTCTTGGCACTCTAATTCATTAAATATCTAAAATGGGGTTGACGAACGATATAGCTTATGCCTTTAGCTTTCTATTTTTTTTTTTTTTTTTTTTTTTTTTACCCTTGTCTTTTAAAGGCCAGTCAACCACTCTTGGGTCATTTGTCCCTCTTGCTCGGTCCATTGGTAGCATCGAAAGCAGAGACGGAGCACGACGGCCAGCGGGAGGCGGACCTAGTCAAGGTCGAGTAGAGTCCCCTGTGCCAGTTCTACCTTAGTGGCCCGCATCTGGTGATTGGCTGCTAGGTCTATGATAGAAGGTGTGCTTGCTGGTGCCAGGGCAACTAAACCTTCACAGACCGCAGGTTTAGCTTTCTATAATACCCATTCTCAGAAATAAGCTCTCGACTAGAATTCACATCTTGTTATAGTGCCAAAAAATGAAGTAAAAGCCTCTGCTACATTCCGAGGTATATTTACTTACCTGAACATTTCTTCATATCCCGAACATTCGTCTATTATATGAAATATGCTTGGAACTTAGGAGCATGTTTCATACTGAGGTTACTTCTTTAAGACATGGTTATTACCCAAAACACACTACTCATTAATAATCTTTTTTTTTGCCCTACATGTTTCACGTCCCCTTGACACATCTTCAGGAGCACCTAAACATAATAATTGACGCAGGGTCAATTCTAGACTGATTGTGAGCCATCTTGGCTGACCACTCTAGAAGGGGCTGAAGAATGTCTTCCGAGAATTACGATGTTAAAACTTATTATTTTTAAGTGCCCCTGAAGATGCGTCAAGAAGGGAATGTGAAACATTACGAGCATAATATTGTGTTTTGAGTAAGTTTTGACCATCTGCCACATAAAATTACATTGGAGTATTAGCTAGCCTATAAATTTTAAAGGCGAGTGGAAACACCACAAAAAAAAGCCATCAATAGTACCATTATTTTGTATAGAACAATTCTTTTTCGGCGAAAACTTACAACAGATTGCTACAAGCATGGCTTTAGCAGTTATGGTAAAATATAAAATGTAATGTTTTAAATCGGCATAAACATAATTTATTCGAATAGCCCCCTGGCCGTTCGGTAAGAATATTGGAGGAGTGGGGAATTATTGTCACCAAGACGACACTTCTGGAGAATGGGCTTCGGCCATTGGTCGAGAAATAGGCCTGGAGTGGGGGTGGGTTTTGGGGTGGGGGGTTTGATGGGGGTGGAAAAGGTTATTTATTTTACTGTTCTCGAGGGTTGCCCTGGTAATTGTGAGAGCTCCGATTTTCCAGCCGATAAAACATAATCAGAAAAAGGTTAGATCCTTTAGTGCTGGCCGCTTGATGCATTTAAACACCTCATTGTACTGGCAAAGCCACCCCCGGATAGGTTCGATACCCATCGCTTCTTTTCTACCTCAGGGTTTGGATTGAATTTCTCAAAGGATTCCTCCTTCTATATCCTCAAGGAGCAAAGAATTCCGATGGAAATACAGGGATAATATCTACAGAAACAACAGTCGTTTACAGATTCAGGGAAAGTCAGAAATACCAAAAACAAAACTATTACATTCTTTTTTTTTGTTAAATCGTCATTATAAAAATAATTTGATTTAGTTTATGTATGTGTATATATATATATATATATATATATATATATATATATGTATGGGGGCGAGGTTAGCGCAGTGGTAGAGCACTGGACTAATAAGTTGGAGGACCTGAGTTCAAATCCCGAGCAAGCACTAAAGATTTTTTCTTCTAGTGTCTTCGTTCATGGGTTGAATTCTGCCTCCCTGACCGTCCCTAGGCCAACCCAGCCTTTAATTAATTTAATAATGGGTACCTTGGGTGCTAATGACCCTAGCAGTCGAAGCAGCCAAGGGGAAAATCAGGCGGCCGGAGCATAGTACTGACCACACTATCTCCCCAGTGTGCTGTATGGTCATGAATCAGATACCTCTATAGTATTTGCCCCTCAGGGCACTCGTGGCCTGTTACGGGACTGATTTTATATATATATATATATATATATATATATATATAGCGAGAGAGAGAGAGAGAGAGAGAGAGAGAGAGAGAGAGAGAGAGAGAGAGAGAGAGAGAGAGAGAGAGAGAGAGAACTCAAGTCTGATCTGAAGGAAGGGGAGTCATGTGGTAGCAATTTTGATGTCGTTCGAATGAAGATAGAACATAAAAATTTAAGTAATCTAAGCTGCCTAAATCGCGGAAAATATAAGCGTAATAAGGAAACACGTACGCATGTACGATTTGAGTAATTGTATTTTATTCAAAACCACCATTCTCATATATTTTTTAAAAACTATTTTCCTAGTTCAATAAATACTTTATTCGCAAAATTTCATATTTTTGCGTTTAGAAATTTGCGTGATTTGTTTCGGTTTGTGAAGAGAGTTTCAATGTGGCTAGAGAACATTTAATAACGAACACGTCCGGTCGTTTTCTAGGGGAAGACTGAATACAGAGTTTTGTGGCTAAAGAGCATAAATTCAGATACATACCGAAGAGGTGTCTCATTCATTGGGCACCTACGTGACCATACAAAACACTATAGACGTAGTCTGTTCAGATGTTACCTCCGGCCACCTGATTTTAGTCTTTTCGGGTCAACCATTAACGCTGGGTGGGCCCTAAGGGCCGTCTGTTTCCCCTGCGCTGACAGTTGATCAAGGACACTAACAAATAAAACGTTTGAATGCACGCCCGAATATCAGACTAAGAACCTCTACAATATGAGTACAGTGCCTTAATAGTATATGTTTATACAAATTTTACATGCAAATATGCACTAGGATCGTTAAAGATTTATTGAAAGGTTACAAAATTATTTTCAAGTATTTTGAGTTGGATTAAAGGCAAAGGCACACTTCAAATTGAATCAAACCCCATCAGTGGACTTTTGGCTGCATTCTTCTGAAGGCGTGTTATGTTATCTTTTGCATAAAAGATTTTTCTGCTGTTGATATTTTGTTTTTGAATGTAAGTTCTTTCCTCATCGTTTATTAACCAAGGATGTAGCAGGGAATGCTTTCAGAGAGCTCATCGCTGAAAAAGCCCAACTTCCTACAGGCGGGACCCACATCTACCGCATAAGAACCCGTAAACTCTCTTGTTAAAGAAAATGAAAATTTGAATATGAAGTATTTTCATCTTTTCGAACTTTTCTAGCTAATTGTAACCCAACCCTCTTGACACACCCTTGACGAATGTTATGGCGAAACGCACATCAGAAGAGAACAATCGTGCATTATCGGCAGCTCCCCCCTCCATTACAACCCCTTAAGAATTAAAAACGTCAGAGCTACGTAGGGGTGGCTTGATTTAGAGGTGACGCGGCATTAAAACTGGGTCGTAAATAATAAGGGTGGAGTCTCTGCGAAACAATGGCTGATGACTCAAACCAATAAATAACGCCGGGGTAGTTAGGGAATAATCCTGGCCAGTAAGACCCTTTCTCACTATATTACATTTCACACCGACCTTAGCAGTCTACATAATATATATGCCCCTCACATTAAAATGGAACTTCTCACAATAAAAAGTAAAAAGAAAAAAGTAAAAGTAATATAAAGTGCTTTTAATTAAAAAAAATAAACGGATATTATATCCTTCTTCTTCAGGGTTAGGTTCAAAACAGATATGTTTTATAGACTCTTGGAGCAATTAATCTCCAATGGTCGTTGTCTTCATTTTTAGCGTGGTAATGACGGAAGTGGTAGGCATGGTCAACATATCGCACTAGTATTTCTAAAGTGACAAAACTCAATTGAAAATGTACCACTCTTGCCTATGTAAGGGCCTTATGATTAAGACAGGAAAATGTACCACTCTTGCCTATGTAAGGGCCTTATGATTAAGACAGGAAAATGTACCACTCTTGCCTATGTAAGGGCCTTATGATTAAGACAGGAAAATGTACCACTCTTGCCTATGTAAGGGCCTTATGATTAAGACAGGAAAATGTACCACTCTTGCCTATGTAAGGGCCTTATGATTAAGACAGGAAAGATGACACGAGTGGAAAAGCTCTGAAGCTAGGTTTGGATATTTACCATGTCTTTCATAGTCTTAACTATGACATTGTGAATAAAACCGATTTTTGAGTTGTGTCACTTTAGAAATACTAGTGCTATTCGTCACCCTGAGATGACAATATACGAGTGGCAAGTTCTGCTTCAGTCATCCCTACAAATTAAGGGATTGTTATCATAATCTTGTGCCTAATAAGTTATTAGGTACAAGATTATGATATTAGGATTGTTATTAGTAATAACAATCACCAAATTGATAAGCACCATCTGCTTCCTCTATTTGATAATGATGGAAGTTATGTACGGAAGTAATATGCGTATAATTTAATATAAACAAAAAAATGATCGATCTAAGGTTTCTTAATTCTAATAGAAAATCATTACATAGAAACTCGCTGGGAATATTCAGGCGATGAGATTCGATTTTTGTTAATTTTTCTCATAGACCAATTATTTCTTAAAACTGACCAAAATATCAAGAGACTAAATTTTAAAACTTTTTTTTTTTTTTTTCTGTGAAAGAAAGTGGTTCCCCTTATTGCTGCAGACCTACAATTATTGATTCGAAAAAGTGTATGTTATTGTTAATATTTCGTATTTTCTCTTAGTATTTATTTTATAGTTTTTTTTTCTTTCTCTCTATTTAATTATGACTACCTATATATAAATATTAGTATTTCATTTATTTGTTTGATTATTTATTTCTTCTTTCTCATGCTTTTGTAAAGTTAAATTCTATATTTTTTTGAATCTATATTTTTATTTTGAATAATTAAGTTATGTATATATCCACTTTGGCTGATATACACTGTACAAGCCTAAGTAAATTGTTAATTTTCTTTCAAACAATTTGTATAAAATTGTATGAAATAAATTTACTATCATTCATTCAACTAGCAATACGAAGAAGACGTAGAAGAACATTCGACTCCTCTTTCTGTAGTTGTATTTTTTTTTTTTCGATGTATTATTTTACTGCTTTTCTTTAGTTTCTTTGTCTTGAATTTCTTTTTATATTAATTCAATATTTCACATCACAATATACAATCACTTTCATTTTTTCAACACTATTCAAGTTTTATTATTATAAATCATTTACTTATATCAATTTTCAACTATGCATATTCTGTATCATTATGCTTCTAGTGTGAAAATATATATAGCAAGCTTTTAAAAATTAACAGCTCAACAATAGTGTTAGTTTGAAAAAATATAAAAAACAATGGTAATGGTATTATTATCGCGTTGCTTCAATTACTCTAAGATTATACCATTTAATAAAAGTGAAACGGGTTTTCACGTGCATTATTATGTATTATTTAATATATATGAGTGCCTAAATTTGTTAAAATAATTTAGTAATTTAGGCTTAAACAAAGTTCTTTTTGTTTTTTAATTATTCTGTGTATTATATATCTATCAGCTTTATTCCGTTAAGATGAAGTTTAGGAGGGATTGGGGATAACTCGAAGGAGATTTTATAAAAGGCCGAACCTATAAAACGTAAAACGTTATTAACCTATAATAAATTTTCCTTTTTTTGTTCTAATAATAAAGCACTTACTGTATCAAATAGCGCATTAAACTCTTTTAAAAAAATAAAAATGATATGATGGTAAAACGCTGTGGTTATAATTCAAAAAGACATTTAGATGAAATTTCAACATTATTGAAGATTAGAGGGGCTATAAAAATGATAATGTCTCTCAGAAAAATATTCATGTAATCCCAAGATTGGCTGTTCCCATCTACTTCGAGATATGAGGAAGGACAGTCCATCTTTTCGGCTTTATATTTTTTTTTTTTTTTCAGGAATGGTGGACGAAGTTATTTATTTATACTCTTTTTCCATGTTGGTAAAAGCGACTTTACGACCATTAGAGGAACCGGTCGGGAATGGGTCGCTACCTGAGAGTCGTGAGCAATACTTCAAAGGCAGGTCGTAAAGTAGAAATGAGAAAGACAGAGAAAAAGGAAACGCAAGAAGACTTACTGACGTGTAGAGTACACGTACTGCATAGCCCGTATATAGCATATAACAGTCGGCTGAACATATCGCCCTGCGGAACACCAGCAATTTATACATCCTACAGGACTACTGTCATACCGATTTATACATAGTCACCTGTCACTGTCAGCTCACTCTTGCAATTAACCGTTCCCACTTCTCTAACACTTAGCTTTATAGCATTATTATACGTTATAAATTATGTTGTTTGTGGTGGTAGCCTGACCTCGTATCCATCATGAAAGATAGAACATAAATAAGAGGAGGAGGAGGAAAACTTTTATTGTACAAAAAAGTTTGGTTGCCCAACTAAATTGTGTTGCGCCATACACCAGATGTTGATCAACCTTGTAGGTATTTAAAAAAAAAAAAAAAAAAAAAAAAAAAATATATATATATATATATATATATATATATATATATATATATATATATATATTGTGATGAAAGTAATAATACAAATGGACAAAACGAAACAAAAAAAATATCGATATTATATAAAATACTACTAATAAATATACCAAAAAGCTAAATAATAATTAAATTAATAAGAAAAGCGGGAGATGGTGGGTTCGATTCCCAACCTCCGGCAGGAATTTTATCATCCCACGGCTCGCTGGTAAAATTCCTCGCTGAACCCTGGATGTCGGCGCTAATGACCTACTAGATGTAGAGGCGCCGTAAAAAAAAAAAAAAAAAAAAAAAAAAAAAAAAAAAAAAAAAAAAAAAAAAAAAAAAAAAAAATTAAAAGGAAAGAAAAAAAAATGTAGGAGGTGTTGAACGACTCTTCAAGTGTTATTGGGATCTTTGGGTCTGCCACAGCGACATCTATAAAAATTTGAATAATCTAAGCCAAGTTATTTTTCAACATTTCAGGCATTCTAACTTTAAAATGAATCCTACTGAACAGCTGACACGTTAATAACAGAAACGTTGTTTGTTGTTCCCCCTCAAACTTGTTGATGAGTCAATCACGACTATATAGCAACATGGTCAGCTCAACCAAAGAGTATTTAAATAGTGAAATCCCTAATTAATTGAATTAATAATTTAAGTTCTAGAAAAAAAAAAATTGTCAAGTGACAATTTATTTGGAGATCTATCTTTTGAATTGGAAAATTTATATATTCTAGAATAACAAATATACTTATCTAGACTAGTTAATATCCTGATCAATCGCCCTAATTACGTTTAAATGCTCAATTGTTGTAATTTAAGGGAAATGTTAATCAATGATAAGTTAATGATAACAGCCACAAACAAATATTTAGATAAAAAGAAATGGCTCCTGCCACAAAGATTGCTTAAGTACGAACCTCAAACATGGGTCACAGGTACCTTTCAAAAGAGGCTCTGTATTTTCTGCTAATAAAATATAAATATTTCAGTAATGAGGATGGTTTCATATTTTCTTTTTTTTTAAGGAATTATTTTTAAAGAAACCACAAAAAATAAATGTTCGCAATTTGATTTATTTAGTTTATAAATCAATCAATGTGCGTATATAAGGGGGCTGCAGCACAAGTAAAAATATGCCATAAAATCCTTAAAAATAAATTAAATAAGATCACTTAGTTCACAAACAATAATTTTTGTTGGGTGAAGCGTTTTAATTGTCTAACTATTCGAAGTTCTAGATTGTTAGTATTCCAAACCGCCTAAATGCTCTCAGCCCTTTCCCCCGAAATTCCCCCAGCCTCCCGCGCGAATGTTTTTTTTATAAATAAGGCCATGCACCATTATTATCTCATAATCAAGAAAATATACTTGATACCCTATGAGTTTCCTTGTATTTCATCCGAATATATTTTGCGGACTAAATGCAGGTCTACTACCTTCGATTAACTCACGCACACCTAACCACTATTTAACCTTCACGCCGTAGACATACAATCCCGAAGAAACCTATCAAAAACCATGCCTAAACATCCAATATATAGATTTCTTCTGAAACCCGACTGCTTGTCATAGCCTTAAACCATCACATCGATTTTTCCGACAACCAGGTTATTTTCTTAACCAAAACCCAATCTATACTACCTTATATTATCAAGGTAGTGACGTAAATTTTTGTTTGATGGGTGTCATTTTCAGAAGTTTTTTTTTTTTTTTTTTTTTTTTTTTTTTTTTTTTTTTTTTTTTTTTTTTTTTACAACTCCCAATTTCCCCTGAAATAGTTCGAACCATATTTTCTATAATCCTATCACTTTACCTTTAAAAATATTGCTTCTTTATATATATATATATATATATATATATATATATATATATATATATATATATATATATTCAAGTATCATAAAGATCGTCGATGTTTGCGTTGGCCTAGAGCTGAGTGGTGGAAGATTTGTAGGCGAAAGCGGGCGACGGTCATACCAACCCCCCTCCCTCTGCCATCCGAAGCAGCCCTTGACGGAAAAACAAAGCTATAAACCATGCTGAGAGGAAGGGCCAGCTCCCGTCGTATCAACGTCCGTCCTCTTATTCCGAGTCCAACTCTAATCGCTGACCTAAATCACGAGGGAGCATCCGTCTCATAAATGATGGCGTCCTTCAAGGGCTACAGCTAGGCTCTATTTTTTTACTATATTCTTATATTACTTTTTTTTTGTTTTGCATATATATATATATATATATATATATATATATATATATATTTAACGTCCTCCGTCCTGTTTAAGAAGCTATTATAAGGGAAACAGGAAATATTTGTTTATGCTGAACAAAAATTGAGCAAAATAAACATATATAAGTTAAGCCTAATTCTTAAGTTTTTTTTTTTTTTTTTTTTTTTTTTTTTTTTTTTTGCATACAAGGAGTTATGAAGGAAGGCTTAAGAAAGTTGTACCATTAAACATTAAGTAGTCGTTTTAAAATAAATAGACAAAAAAGACGTGGCATGATTTGTACACGTTCATTTCGATAAAGACAAAATTAGTTCGAATTATACACCCTACAAAATGGAAAACTACTGGGCATACAACTTTTCTTCCGCCGTTTTTTATTTTTTTTCAAAATGCAAATATTTATTTTAAAAGAGAAATTGTTAAAAAAAATCGTCTTCATTTAGCAAATGCTCTAATTCTTTACCTTTAAAACATTTGATCTTTCGCCACTATGCCGGTTTTCTATGCATAACCCAGCGCTCTTGAAGCGTTGAAACCTCTCACGACACGTTCTTTCCCTCATAACAGCTTCAACATATGCGTCGTGAGATCATTCGGTAATTTCAGCCACAGATGATTTAATGATAAAAAAAAAAATGAATTGACACAACCACTTATTAGAAAAATTTGGCAAATTAGTCGAAATTTGGATTCGAGTATACCTATTTGTTGCAATAACGAATCAACCACTAGTTATATGTATGTAGTCAACGTCTATTCGTCGCTAATGCTATCTATAGAAAAACAGCGGGAGTATGGTGCATACCTAATACAAACATATGTCTACTTGCTGTCATTTGGAAGAAGGTAATTAATTTTGTATTAGGCACAATAATTAGTCACAACTGAACGTGACCTTAAGTCTTCAGATGGATCTGTTTTCTAAGCCAAAATCTTTTGACTATATGCAAAAGAAAAAATAAATCAAATCACTCATGATTGTTTAATATATATTTTGGGTCTTTTGTATAATAAGCATACACTTTTCAAGAACTAGTAACAGTTACTCATTTTATTATTATTTGGAACATATGATTCACCTCTAACCTAATTCTGTATTTAAACGCATTCATTTATCAGATTTACAAGAAAAACATACCATGGTCTGAGGAAGGTTCCAGGAATGCGATATAAGCACTATCCAGTAAATCATAGTGAAAATTTTGTAGATCCCATTGCTAGAGCCCACACACAGAGAATTGAGTCCTTGTGGGCTAGTTTCTAGCGAAGGAACAAGATTGAATGCGGAACAAGTAGGGCATTATTGGATTCATATTTGTGTGGAGAAGAAGATACGAGAAGGAAGACCTATTTCATAAAATATTGCATTCAATGTTTGAATATTGGCCACCTTCAGCATGATTTATTTTGTTCAGTATAAAATAAAGTTATTTTCTTTTTTATAAACAAGCATTTATCTTGTTTTGTAAACATAAGATAGAGTTTAGTAAAGTAACAGTAGAGTAACTGTTACTAGTTCTTGTAAAGTGTATGCTTATTTTTTTTTTTTTTTTTTTTTTTTTAACGGCGTGTATGCTTATTATACAAAATACCCTATATTTTAATATTAAGTGTTTAAATTTTAATAATATATAATAGTTTTTCAAATATCACCTGTCCTAGGGTGACATCATTTAACAAATGCACTTATCTGTTGGATAGAAAAGAGCCATCTGTGACAAGCCTCATCAAGTTTTAAAAAGATATTGAGATGTATTGCCTAATATGAGAAAATTACTCTTCAAGTGAATCGAGTAAACACTAATTCTTCGTCTTAATAGTATTTTTTGGATAAGTGTAGTGTGAGTATGCATTCTCTCTCTCTCTCTGTGTGTGTGTGAGTATTTATTTTGTATGTGTGACTATTTATACTGTGTGCGTGAGACAATTTATTCTGTGTGTGTGAGTATTTGTTATGTTTGTGCGTGAGAATTTTTATGTGTGTGTGTGTGTGTGTGTGTGAATATTTATACTGAGTGAGTGAGTATTTATTCTACGTGTGTGAGTTCTGTATATATGTAAATTTGCACTGTTTAGAATAGGTTTAGCTGTAAGGGTTTATCCTATTTATTATCAAAAGGATATAACAGACAAATTATAGGCGAATGAGTGCGAGAACGTCTTGTTTGAACGAATTAGCGCAAACATGCCCCGTTTTGGTTAAAATTAACGTATCCAAAATAGTTTATCAAAGGTCCTATACGTATAAGAAATTGCAAATATGTAAATTAGCAGTTTAGGCTCAATCAAAGTTAAGGCTGATTCAATAATTTTAGAGGAAGAACTAGCTCCAGCCCCGATTCGCGCTGGAAGGAGACAGAAGCTTATAGCTTATCATTGGGCTAAACAATTGGGGAAACATCAATATTACAGAAGAGTGCTAATAACCTCAACTGTCGATGCACCAAAAAATAAAAATCACCTCTAATAATGTTTTTATAAAAGTTAAGATGCCGCTACAAATCGGACTTTATTAATATGAGAAAGACAACGTTTTTGAATAGGTTGTTTGTCTCACGAGAAGAAAACCCTTCAAGAGGTACACACAATTTATGAAGTCGACAAAGCGTAGGGAACCTCAGAGACATGAGAAGAGCTCCCGGAGCGAATAAGACACGAACTGTCAACGACAAACCAGCGAGGAGACAAACTGTCTACGAATTAACCCTAGACGCATGAGGTACGTTAAGAAGTGCCGTCCTGTGAAGGACAGGACCAACTCCCAACTCCGCCGAAAGGGATCTTCCGCTCCGGGCTGGGAATTATGTCTCTGCAAGTGTTTTTAATTGCCCCGCTCTTGGAGTTGCCGGCTCTGCCCCTTTATTCCTCCAAAATACCGTCTACTAAGTCATCAGAGGAAGATCACAAATATACAGTAAGTCACACGATGGCCTGACATCGCTAGAAGAAGTGAAACCTGGTCACCTCAGCGACAAGTCGTCGACATATCGTCGATACAAATGCAAAGTATCGAATGTGAAAAAATGCATCTTTCATTTTCAATCTTTACTAATTTCTGCAGGACTTATGTACGACAAACTCTTGAATCTTAGATCACTCTATGAAAGGGAAAGTATTCCACTATCAAAAGGTCAAATCCTCCGAATATTTGACTTTCCATAAAAAAAGTTATGAATAAACGCTTTTCCACTCTGAAAACTGGTGGTTTTCACATTCGATACTTTGCATTTGTAACGACGATATGTAGCTCCAGGTAGGGACCACAGTCGAAGGAATTGTTACAAAAACGGAGCTAGCCCACTCCTATTGCTGTTCGGAATTATTACACTCTTTTACTAAAAAATGTTTAAAAAAAGAAGTACATATCGTCGATACAAATGCATAGTATCGAATTTGAAAAAACACATTTTTAATTTTAAATCTTTGCTGATTGCTGTTGGACAGAAGGACGGCAAACTCTCGAATCTATGTTCACACAATGAAAGGGGAATGTAACCACTGTCATAAAGTCGAATCTGCCCACTATTTGCCTGCCCAAAAGCAAGGTAATAAATAAAAGTATTTTCACTCTTAAAAGTGGCGATTTTCATATTCGATACTTTGCATTTGCATCGACGATATGTTGCTTATATCGTTACTTCAACCGTTGTTCGAGAGAATTTGAGGACTGAAGGAGAATGTGACTGTTGAAGCAATATTTTCTCTTTTTAAATAAACTTCCTCTGATTTATATTAATTTGTCTTTGAACAGAAATACATTGTATTTATTTTAGTGTGATTAAACACCTTTCCTTAACCATTTATCTGGCAGAGTTGCAAAATTATTTTTTTCATGGAACCGAAAGATGGAATCTAATCTAATGAAAAAAAAGTCCGACTCGCAGGAACTGCCTCATCTTAGCGCGGTTCCGTTCTTATCCCTAGTCTAATTTCGACTAGGGATAATAATTTCAGTTATTATTTTGTTGAGAGGAGATCGTTGACCGTTGATGATGCAAGGTAGGGATTGTCCGGGTTAGGTCACTGCTACTTAATAATACATACCCCATATGTGTATGTATGTGGGCATATATATGTACATATGTGTGCGTGTATATGTGTATGTGTATATGCATATATATAATATATATATATATATATATATATA
Source organism: Gonocerus acuteangulatus (assembly GCA_946811695.1). Classification (NCBI taxonomy): domain Eukaryota; kingdom Metazoa; phylum Arthropoda; class Insecta; order Hemiptera; family Coreidae; genus Gonocerus; species Gonocerus acuteangulatus. Next base: position 147,746,835 of record OX328123.1, on the reverse strand, counting down.
TATATAATATATGTATATATATATATATATATATATATATATATATATGTTAGGTATATTTACATAGATATGTGCATATATTAGTGTTAAATATGTCCTACTTGTATTTACAGCCCTGATGAAGGCTTGAAGTTCAAGCCGAAACGTCGGCACAATAAAACCATTTTTACGATAAAATGTAGTTTTATTAAGTAGCAGTGTCCGAACCCTGACAGTTATATTTTGGTTCCACCAGTCTTGAAAGGTAGGATTTACAATCTTACCTGGAAGGGTCGGCAACACTAGAAACCGTCCCGCTAGTTACAAGGTCTTGGAATCTTGGAACTCTATATTTCTAACAATAAATTGTTTTTGTTATTTTACTTAACCTGTTTTATTTTCAAATACATTATCCAACTATAAGCAATTAAAAAATAACAAGGAATAAAATACAGACAAAAAGAACACTTCGAATAAGCGAAATCAATTACTTTAAAGCTTTATTTCTCCGATTGACATCGCCTAATCAAAACTTTCATTAGAACTTTTTATGTAGAGCATTTAATAAGCTTTCTAATGGTATTCTTCCGTTTACCAAAATTCTCAACAGTTTTCGAGATATTAATGAAAGTTCCCAAAATTTATATTATTTCTAGCAACAGAAAATTGGCCTCATTTTTCATATCCTGTTTTACACACAAAATTTTCGCAACATAAGAAATTACAAAAATAAAAAGCAATAAAAAACGAAGGGAAAGAGACAAAAATTACAACAAGAACGACAAAAACCCGTTCATAAGAACAAAACAGACGTATTTGAAGTTTTAAGCACTTATTTCTCCGATTGACATAACCTAATCAAAAATAGTTTTAGAATCTTTTTTGTAGAGAATTTAGTAAGCTTTCAAATAGTTTCTATCCACTTACCACTATTTCCCAACCGTGTTCGAGATATTAATGAAAGTATACGAACTTCCCAAAACTTTTCATGTCTGTTCATAAAATATTTTATTCTAACCCTTCCTTAACTCCAAACGTAACAAAACTTTCAACATATTAGTTTTAATGAAAGTAGAACATGCAGATAAAGTTTCAACTGAATCCCGTAATTCTAAGTACCCAAACCAAAAACGGTATTCAAAAACTATTTTTCCAATTTTCTCGAAAACGGTTAAAGCGATCGCCTTCAAAATGGTTTCATTCGTTTTCCTAGCCCAGGAATAATAGAAAACGAGTACTTACAAGCTTATGAACTCAAAAACGTAAGCGCTACGATTTTTTTTGCGCGCATTTCGCCCCAAACGCCATCTTCCAGTAGGCGGATTTTGCTGGTTAACGAACTTGACCTTTCAAATTGGACGAAGGATCTTTGTACCAAATTTCATCAAGATCGGACCATTCGTCTTCTATCTAGAGAGCGAACGGACAAATATATATACATATATATATATATAAATAAATATATACATATATATATATATATATATATATATATATATATATATACAAATTTGAACCACCGTTATTTTCGGTCTCTAGGGGTTCTGAAACGCGAAATTTTCTAGTCGGCACTTCCGGATTGTTTCATTGTATCAACCCTATAAGCGGGGTTCCCTATGGGGGAGGGAGGAACCGCGCTAAAAAGCCAAAAAAATCAACCTACCATATTAGTTACACTGATAATGTGTTTTAGAGGACACATTACCGGATTATGGTGGCGAGTGAACAAGGTTCTGGATTAACTATATATCACATCAAAATTAAAGAGATATGTATTTTTTGTTTGCTTAAAAGAAGAGAGGGAAAAAACCCGCTTGCCATTACCGTCGATACAAATGAAAGCTAACGAATATGAAAATCACCATTTTCAAGAGTGAAAATACTTTTATTTATTACTTTGCTTCGAATCTAAGTTCACTGTGTGAACTTAGATTCGAGAGTTTCCCATCCATCAGTCCAACAGCAATCAGTAATGATTTAAAATAAAAAATGCGTTTTTTCACATTCGATACTTTGCATTTGTATCGACGTTATGATCGCTTGACTTTATGAGGCAATACGGAGGTGCCGACTTTAATATTTCAGGTTTCAGAACCCATGTGTGACAATAAAAATAACGGTGCTCCAAACTTTTATATATATATATATATATATATATATATATATATATATATATATATATATATATAAATATAAATTCGGTACAACAATCTGTCGTCTAATTACAAAATTCAAGTGTGTAAGGCAGCAAAATGGCGCTAATTTTTAACATTATATTAAATAAACAATTTTTTTAAAAGTAAGGTATTTTTATAGCCACGTTCTTTAAAAATAAATAAACATACTAAAACGTTCATAAATACTTATTAAAAAACAATTTAAAGACATTTTAATATAGGAAAAATAAAAACAACGTCACGCAGGAGCTGCATCACTAAGCACTTTGTTCAGAATTTCGGTAGAGTAGAGTATTCATGAATAATTTCCTTTAAATAACTTATATGGGTAAAACATGAATAATTATCTTCTCTTTTACATTTGTAATGAGCAAGTTTTTCAATTATTAATTTTGTAAATAATTTTTTTCCAGGGATTTGTGTATGTGTGGAACTACACTCGAAAGGTTAATGTGCTTTTCGTAGAGGCTTCCTTGATGCGGAATCGGCTCATTTTAATCAAATCCTGCGAGAAGGGCTTTCTAAATTTCAATTTTGGTATTGGTTCGTTCCGAACAAACGATTAATAAAATATCACCAATTCATGAGATATAAAGATATATAGCCGAGTAGCAATAAAATTTATTGAACCACTATGGCCTTTATTTATTATCAAAGCGGCAGAGTTTATCCTACGATTTATCATGTAATCACGCCGTAAAGAGATAAACCTTCCTCAGGGTTCCACGGTTTACGAGAGACGAGTCCGATATCCTGGAGCGATAGGACTATCATAAAGCTTCCATCAGCCGTCCGGATCGGGGTCGTAGATTTAATTAAGTCATGGTTACGCTCGGGCGTATTTCATATCCTTTTACGACAATGAGACAAGGACAGGTCTCAGAGATTCATCTTAGGGCCGAATTTATACTAATTAATTTTTTTTTTTTTTTTAATGAAAAACAAACATCAAGCATAATTAATTTTTATAGCTACAAGTTATGGATATTTTTGAAAAGGGTGCTTGAAGGGGGGTTTAACTTTTTTAGTTAAAATTTAAGGGACACATATATAGATTTGTATGTATTTCGGTATTAGTGAATGATATATATATATATATATATATATATATATATATATATATATATAAGAAAAGGCATCAGGCATATCGTTGCTAGAAAAGGGTGGTAATCTATAGATAACCCGTCCTAAAATTCATCGTTAGTGATAATGGGCGTTAACATTTAAATAACTAAATCTAGTTGTAGGTAGTTGGTAACAGCTTATTAGGTCTTCAATAGTTTTGTATTTTAATTACATTTTTGTTGTTGAAACGTTTCGGCTATAAGCCATTTTCAATCCAATTGTCTGTGAAATACAATTAAGTATACTGGTTAGAATATTAAGTTAAAATATGAACAAATAATAAACATAAAAATTAGAGTATACTAATACCCCAAAAAACATAAATGTGAAATAGAGGCCAAGTTCCTGCCCCCACAAAGAAACACTCCCTTCCTCAAAAATATCCCCTCCTAAAACCCCCCAAAAACGCCTTACCATTCTATACTCCAAAAAAGTAGTATGGGTTGGTGTATTAATTCAACCAAAAATATTTGCCAATACAAGAGATGATACAAGAAAGAAATGGCCAAGTTCATTACTTGGAAGACCTCATAGTTACTTACTAAGAACAGTAAAGACACTTCAACTGACCTTTAAAAACAACAATAAAAATACTTATATCCAGTTACTAAAATATCACTTTCCTCAACCAGGTATATTCTTAAACTTGGCAATGTTTAGTTTTTATCTAAAGATAATTTCGGCACAAAAAAAACATTGCCAAGTTTAAGAATATACCTGGTTGAGGAAAGTGATATTTTAGTAACTGGATATAAGTATTTTTATTGTTGTTTTTAAAGGTCAGTTGAAGTGTCTTTACTGTTCTTAGTAAGTAACTATGAGGTCTTCCAAGTAATGAACTTGGCCATTTCTTTCTTGTATCATCTCTTGTATTGGCAAATATTTTTGGTTGAATTAATACACCAACCCATACTACTTTTTTGGAGTGTAGAATGGTAAGGCGTTTTTGGGGGGTTTTAGGAGGGGATATTTTTGAGGAAGGGAGTGTTTCTTTGTGGGAGCAGGAACTTGGCCTCTATTTCACATTTATGTTTTTTGGGGATCTCATTACTTTTTTCTAAGTATTAAATAGAATTTAGTTGCCGCATACCTACTGGCTTTTGTACTTCATATAAAACCAGGGTCTTTGGATTCTGCATAAGGTTCTCCATATTGCTTGATATTTGATACCAATAATCAACCTACATACATCTAATCACTAGACTAGAAAAGTTAGAAGCTCTTCCAAATGACATTACTTTAGAGGACAAATTGATTGCTCTCTTAACTAAACTGTTACACTGTAAAACACAGGAACCTTATCCCGAGGATAAAGATCACAATAGGGACGGTGTAGAAGGCCTTCAAGAAAAATATAAGAACAAAAATGACTCGACTTTGAAAAACTTAGTATCTGCTTTGAAGTATATTATGCAGTGAACCCCTACGACTTTATTTACTACATTTAAGAATGAAGTCACAACTGTTTTTAAGATGCGTCGAAATGTTTTTTAAGACATCAAATATAGGTTCTCCTTACCAAGACGATTCATTTGATACCCCACATGATGGGTTTCAGAAGGAATGATGGCATTTCGATGGAACAAGAAGTAGAAAACGTCATAGGTAATATGACACTCCCGTATCAAGACCTACCTGCGTGCCAAGTTTGGTCAAAATAGGCCAAACGGTGTGAATTTGTATAAGGAACAAACATACAGACAGACAGCTGAAAGACCTTTTTTACCTAGCCTAGTGCATTCCCCGGACCAAGGCCTACCTGTGTGCCAAGTTTGGTCAAAATCGGTCAAATGGTGTGAATTTGTGTAAGGAACAAACATGCAGACAGACAGCTGATAGACGATTTTGACTAGCCTATGGCACTACCCGGATAAAGACCGACATGTGTGTCAAATTTTGTCAAAATCGGTCAAACGGTGTGTATTTGTATAAGGAACAAACAGACAAACAGACAGCTGATAGACAATTTAACCTAGCCTATGATTCTCCCCGTATCAAGACCCATCTGTGTCCCAAGTTTGGTCAAAATCGGTCAAACGGTACGGATTTGTAAGAGGAACAAACATACAGACAGACAGCTGGTATAAGATTTTTACCGAGTCTATATGCGTCTAATTGTTTCTTAAAACATCAAATATAGGTTCTTCATACCGAGACAATTCATTTGATATTCCACATCATGGGTTTCGGACGGAATGACGGGTTTCCGAAGGAAGTACAAAACTGGCACGCCCCCGCCCCGGAAGCGGAGTCAAACACAACTTTTCGCGATTTTTCGATTTTTTCCTTTAATAACACCTTCATATCTATCTTCATGCAAAATTTCAAGTCTCTGGCATCATGGGAAGTGCCTAATAATTTTGATGAGTCAGTGAGTGAGTGAGTGAGTGAGTCCTATAAATCCCGATTTTCGATCGCTTATATCTCAGAAACTATTCGATGTAGAATTTTGAAAATTTCCAGTTTTACTCACATCTAGTAGTTTAATACCTGTGTATAATTTCATAACTTTATCTTCACCTGGTTGAAAGTTATGAGAGGGTAAAAATCGGCTCTAAGACCGCCTGTAATATACACACAGTATGCTTAGGCCGGAACTTGGCCTGGCGCACTACCGTGCGCCTAGATATCAACAACTGACCAGTATGATTTTGCATAATTTTTTATACATACATTATATCTTCAGGTTATGTACTTGTAAATTTGATATTATTGAATTTGAGGAGGAAATATCATTTTTTATAAAATTGTATGGTTCATGTGATTTATATAGAACTATTTGGTTAAAATAATTTTATAGTTAAAATTAATATGGATGATATTATACCTCTATTATTTCATGGATGATATTATTGTTACCTCAATTATTACATATTATTTTATATATTTGAGTCTGCTTCTGTAACGGAGGACTAGACGTGCAAGACTGAGGGTTGGCAGGTGGTGTATTGATATTTTATGTAGTGAAAAACGGTTATTATTTTATTTATATTTTTAATATTTTAATTTAACGGTTGATATTAATATTTATCATTTTTAAGGAGTGAAATTTAAATATTGGGAATTTTATTATGTCTTATTTCCGGTTGTAAGAATAACAACATATATCTAAATATATGTTTGATGTTATTTTTCGTCGCTGGGATAGTATTTTTAGATGGAACGGCATTTTTCTCCAGCGGTGGTACTCCTCCTCACTTCTTCCCGGAATATTTCGATGGATTCATCTCCATCTTCTTCAGCCACCTTGAAGTACCTGGCTGAAGAAGATGGAGATGAATCCATCGAAATATTCCGGGAAGAAGTGAGGAGGAGTAACACCGCTGGAGAAAAATGCCGTTCCATCTAAAAAAAAAAAAAAAAATCTAAATATATATATATATATATATATATATATATATATATATATATATATATATATATCTTTTGAAATTTGCAGGAGGTCATACATTATAAAAACTATAATTTCTTTTTTATTTATTTTTATCATGTGCTCTACATGTTTCGCGCCACTTAACGCCTCTTCAGGAGCGACTTAAATACTGATTTAAGTTGCTCCTGAAGAGGCGCACTTCATCCTCAGCTGACCTGAAGGAAGTCGTTCCGCAGCATGGGCGTATACAAGGGGGAGACTGAAAGAGCTGCAGCCCCCCCCCAGCCCCCGAAATCGGCCAAAACGTTATATAAAAACCTTAAAAAGAAATTTAATAAGAACACTTAGTTCAGACAAAATAATGTTTTGGGGTTGTAATAGCGTATTAATTGGGTAACTATTCCAAGTTCTAGATTGTTGGTATTCCATACCCCCCAAATTCTCTCAGCCTCCCCTCCCCCCCGAAATTCCCCCAACCCTCTCCGTAATTATTTTCCATATATGCCAATGTTCCGCAGTCTAAAAGGCCCTACCTGCGGAAGGTTTCTCGAAACGTACATCATACACACGTGAGAAACAAGGCGTACATCAGTTTGCATAACATAAAATTAGATAAATTTGTAAACATGGAAAATCGATCTTTTGGAGTTTTTGCCATTGGGGAGTTCATTACTCGAGTATGAATCTCGGTGATAATTTGATTTGTATTTAAATCTGTAATTGTTTCTTTATTGCAACCGAAATTAGTCGAAATTTTACAAACGATATGAAAAAGATACTGTGAGTATACCCCACAATATCAATAACCTTAAATCCTTACAAATTTCATCTGAACCTGTAGTACATGAAAATTATAATTTGTTTAGAATGTCGAATCCGTTGATTATAACCAATTTATTATTATATTTATATGCTTTACGCTAATATTTTAATGTTGTTTATTATCACACTTTGGTGCTACATCTAGATATACATAAAATTGTATCACATTGAAATGTATTATTTATTCTCGTATTTATTTCATTGACTAGCTGAGAAATTTGCATTGCTTACATAGTTTTATACTTCTGCACTGATATTAATGTGTATTTGTTCAGAAATCGTAAAATGTTAATGCATACTAGGGTAGAAATATTTTCTGTAGCAGGGAAACCACTTGGGTTACCAACTTGCGCCTGAGACCCCCGTGCCTAAAGTCATGAGTTCGATTCCAACTAGGGATAACGGCTGTTCCTTCGCAAAAAGAAAAGGCATTGCCCCTATCCTGAAAAGGGTGATACCCTGTAGATAACCCCTCTCGAAAATTCGATTTATGTATAAGTGGGCGTTAAAAAAGTTAAATACATAACTGTCTATTTTCATGACGACAGCACCAAAGAAAAAGCCAATTTAAGAGTACGGCTGGTTTTTATGTTATTTATTTATCTTATCGTAAGAAACAAGAGAGAAGACATTTTAATAATAGATACAATTTTCTCTGAAAGTTTATAATAATTATAAACTTTCAGAGAAAACTGTCTAATTATAAGACAATAATTGTTTCAAATGAAACTTAATTATTTATAATAATAATTAAAGGGCTAAGATCCTTAAGAATAAAGTCCCTTTTCTCTCCCTTTGCAGCAATTAATGTAAATTTTCGGCCGTTTGAAACGGTCTTTAGCCGGTATGTCTGTAATTTGCATGGGGGGAAGGACTAAAAAGGGATGGGCAGAGAAGAAGAGGATAGAAAGCAGACAGAGAGAGGTGACGGAGAACCTTGGACTTCGGGATTTGTGGAATAGACCCGAGTCCTGAACTCCTACGAAAACTAGCAACTGCACTTCTATGGTATGTTGTATCCGAAGCTTTGTAGCAGCATCTGTAGTATCTGCAGCAGATGTCATCTCCAGCAAATCATGATTTCATTGGAGCGACACACAACCCAGGATATTGTATAAATCCCTCCCCCCTCCCCCTCAAAAAATCACAAAGTCATCTTGATTATGTTTAGACTCCACCAATGTTTAACTTATTTAATTTGCATTGAGCGCTTTTGATGGATTTTCATATCGTTCTACATTGAAACGAAGACACCCAATGAAATACATTTACTTCATTTTCCTACAGACAGCTGCTCCAAGATTATCAAGAAAATTGTCGGAGGCTCTGCTGGACGCTAATAAAGCTGCAACTGTATCACGCTGTAAAATCTACTATATAATTAAATATGATACATACATAAACATAATAGTAGTTCCCGCAATATTCAATATGTTGTAAAAAAGAAAACATAAAGACCAGCGATGAGTCATAAGGGTGCATTTATTATCAGAGCACATTCTCTCAAAAACATTAAAATGTCTGATTTTTGGGTTTGGTCCTCTAATGAAGCGTTTCGATGTATACTAGAAACTAGTAACACTGTTTCATTTCCTTTGGTTTCAAAAAAATAAAATGAAAATGCATGGCATAAAGTATTTCTCCAACAGGTAAAATTAGCCTTCAAGACAGATAATTGTTATTAAAGAGGTAGTTTTCGACATTTTTATGAACATTCAATAGGCTTCTAAAGGTAGCACTTAGTTTCCTAGACTAACGGAATATATATATATATATATATATATATATATATATATATATATATATATATATATATGAGGTAGAGTTCGTCTTGCCGACGTCGTTACTTCAGAAAACAAAATCGAATAATTGACTTCCCTATGAAAACAGACCTTGACCTTACAGCATCCAGCGTGCTACTAAGAGGTGGTAGCACTCCTAGTAATTGGGCAATTTAGTGGTGGAGGGTCGTCTGTAAATCTCACAAGAATGCGGACTCTTTGTCGTCTCGACGAGTGCTACCTTTCCCGGGTTAAGGTATACACAAATACGTTTTATCTACCTACGCCATCACATTATTGCAAATGCTAGATTAGCAATAATAGATTATCAGAAACACGACTTTGCGCCAAAAACTACATTTTGAAGACTATTTAACCTAACATTGATCTAGTTTCACTGTAGCCTTAGACCCGTGATGACCTAACGGTTTTCTGTTCTTAAACTTCCATCCCATTTTTAACGAAACCAAAAACTATGAGCGATATGAAACTGAAAAAGCAAAATGAAAAAAAATTGTATCCTTTTTCCGGGACACATGACCCACAGGCATAATTTTGTGGACGAGAGCACCAGGTTAAAAACGTTTGAAAAATAAAATTACTACTTACATTACAGCTTGAATAAAAACACCCCCTAGTCATGTTTGTTTTCATACTCAATGAAAGTTGCTGGGATACTTTTTTGTAGATGAGACAGAATTTAATTTTTCCTAAGCTGGTAGCATGGGAAACAATGTGAGGTACACCAAACACCTGAAGACCAAGTACGTTCATGGTTTTTTTTGGCCGGAGATGGCGGGAGTGGTTTAGCTGTCTGAGGATAAATATGGATTGACGTCAATTTTGAGGAAAATCATTTTTCCAGGACAAATTTTGGTCAAATTTAATTCCAAGATTTTTTTGATATGGATGATGTTGAGGTAAGGGCTGGAAAAGGGGAGGTGGAAATTATGAGGGATTGTGAGCTTACTTCAATGGCTTTGGATTTATCCGTATTCAGGGAAAGCTCATTAGCTGCGGCCCAACCATTGATGGTGTTAAGATCGACATGCAGCATGTCCACAGCACCTCTTATCAAAGAGGGATTAAAGGATAGGTACGTCTGGCTATTGTGAGCATAAAGACCGAACATGGAATGGAGAACTCAGAAAAAAAATGTTTTCGCTAACAACACAAAATTTAAATATAATTTAATAAAATAAGGATCTATAATGAAATGGATGAACATGGGATGAATAAAGGGAGAAGAGGGAGACAGCATTTATACAGAGGATTGCCGACACTGTTTCACACCTCGTCCTTTGTCTCTGAGCATGCGCCGTAGCCCCTTAAGAAGAAGGCATATAAATATTTTTATTTTAGCCCGCTCCCTCGGAGGAACTCCACTGCAGGTCTTACACAAAAGACAATAAATCTGAAGAACACGAGGATAAGCCACGACCGAACCTCAACTTATCGTGCACCAAGAACAATGGAGACGTACACATGGGATTATATTCAAGGCAGGAGATCCGAGATAGCGCGTCGGTATGTCCGTCTGAGGGTGGTTACCTACAATGTGTTCGTACCGACCGATATCCGACAACCCATTTACTTACAATCCCTGTTTATTCACTCCTAATGCGATTCTTATAGACCTAGTCGGAAAGTAATGCTTTTCTTCAAGTGCCCATTCGTGCTGTTTGTTGGGCGTCAAAGGATCCCATCACCACCAGTTTTACGGTATCCATTTTTTTTTTGTCAGACCCACCAACTTAAGACGAACGAATCCACGATATTTACAACACTGAATATTTGTTAATGATCTCCTAAAATATTATCAACCCTCCTTCTTCTACGCTAATGAAGTCGTGAAAAAAGAAGCATTCTAAAATAACTGCATATTAGTATTGTTATTTCAAACAAGAAAAGCTGATTCATTTTTTAAATTCCAGCCACATTCAAAAACTAAATTGATAAATAACTTGATATTGGGCGATATCATCAGAACGTACATTAAATATGGACGTTTCAGGGACTTTTAATTTTTGTTTTACTCATGCCCAATCATTTAAATGAAGTTTTGCAAGTGACATTTCTAAGCTTCAATGTTACCTTATTACAGAAATTTATATGATGTACAAATACTATGATATATTCAAAATATCTCCTTACACTAGAATGTGCATATATATATATATATATATATATATATATATATATATATATATATATATATATATATATATATATATATAATTAATTCGTTTAGGGCCTTTTTCCCAAATTCAGGTGCTTTAGGTCCACCCTACAAACGTATGTAATGTACTATATAACATACAGTCTTCTTTTCCGTACTTAGCCACCGCGCATGGGCGAACGCCAGCGGACACTTTTTTGTATCGGGCAAAGTATCGAGTGTGCAAATCACCACTTTCCGGAGTGAAAAAAACGTTTATTCATTACTTTGCTTTTGGACAGTCAAATAGTTCGCAGATTCGTCAATTGACAGTGATTACTTTCCCTTTCGCTGAGTGAACTTAGATTCGAGAGTTTGCCGAACGTAACTAAACGGTTTTAGATATCAACATTTTTCAAAGGGGGAAAGTTGTAGTTCTCGTCAAGATCTATAAAACACTGCTGTATATATTTAACATATGATGAATCATTTGTCTATGTAAACATCCAGGCTTTTTAAAATATTCAAAATTAAGCTTAGCTACACATGCAGCTGTATGACACACATTGTACTAGGAAGAAAACCTCTGGGAATATGTATAAAAAACACAGTAGCACACAAAGTGTAAGGGACATTTTGAGTATTTTTTGTTGCGGCGAGCACTCAGTCGCAAATGAAGCCGCACGAGACAAAACACATTCCAGTCGTTTGGTGCTTTTAGCGTAGACGCGTGCCTGGATATAGTACCGACTTTATGCCGAGGGGAAGGACCGTCTGGGAGCAACATTGTATTCAAATGGTGCTTACCTGGGAGGCAGTGCTAATGCGGGGTAGATTTCCCTATGGCACCATAGGCCTGAGGATGTGCTTCTGGTGAATGTGTGCTTGAGGAAGATCCTTGGTGCTTTTTTTCGTATGTCTTCATGAGGACAATATTGATCGGACGACCCCCTCCACCTCTAAAGCTGTCCAGCTTGTCACTCACCTATCCCTCCTTTGATGGAACCTATACACTTTTCGGCTGTTGTATTTTCCAGAGAAAATATCACATTAGATTAATTCCATCATAATTAAAGTTGAAGCAATTTGGTAGTCAACAATTTTATTTCTCACATTTTTCACTTTCTTAGCAAACCCATTTGAGTTCAGGTAACTAAACACGTTAAATCTTAGAATCGCTAAAGCCACATCCAACTTTTCTTGTGTATGTCGACTAGGCTTTAATAATTGTGTGGCCCTTCGTTAGGACTATAGAAAATAAATGGCTTAGAATTTAACAAAAAACGAAAAAAATGTAATTTATTAACTAATATGATAAGTTATCGGGTCTTGGTCTACGTTTCAAAATATCACAAAAAAGGCTGAGAAATTTTGGTATGTAGATGTAACCATCCGAAAGCTTACAAAATTGTGATATGTAGATGTAACCATTCGAAAGCTTACTAAATTCTCTACAAAATTGTGGTATGTAGATGTAACCATTCGAAAGCTTACTAAATTCTCTACAAAATTGTGGTATGTAGATGTAACCATTCGAAAGCTTACTAAATTCTCTACAAAATTGTGGTATGTAGATGTAACCATTCGAAAGCTTACTAAATTCTCTACAAAATTGTGGTATGTAGATGTAACCATTCGAAAGCTTACTAAATTCTCTACAAAATTGTGGTATGTAGATGTAACCATTCGAAAGCTTACTAAATTCTCTACAAAATGGGTATTATTATTCTTGAATGGGTTGATATGAATAGAAGAAATAAGTGCTTAAAGATAACGAGAATTAGGAGAAAGAAAGGAGACCGTGAATGCCTGGCCATCGAGTAATCGAATAACAAGAAGGTAAGAAGTCGGAATTACGAGGCTCAGAATAGGTCATTCGCTACTTACTCAACTACATTTAATGCTGAGACAAGAACTAGTCGTATGCAGAATCAATCCAAAACATCCTGACAGACTCGAAGGCCATTCCACATGACATGCTTCACTTGCTGTTTATGGTACCTCACAATCAAGACATTGGAAAATATATAAATCAACAAACACACAGAAACAGAACTTTTGAATACATTTATGTATTGTTGTTGAGAAAGGTAAGTACAATTTTATACTAGCTTCATTATATTTTTTCCCCTTTTATTTATAAATTTTATTAACTGGATAATTGTTTGTATAAGGGTCAATCCATATCAAGTGGACCAAAGGTGGTCGCTTGATTTTTGAAAAAAAGAAGATATTTTTTCCATCAATTAGGCATGGAATCAGTAGTGAGATTATCTTTTTCTGGGCCATTTTGCATGGATTCACCCATAACTGGACATATATGTATAATTTTAATTTTATAGTTCCAGGTACACGTAATAACTGCAATGAGACAATCGTCTTTGTTGTGGATGCTCTTTAATTAATAAAAAACAATTAAAGGAGAATCGTAAGAAAGTAACAAGACATTCGTCCGTAATTTTTGTCCAGAGTAAACTTTCCCTTTATATATATATATATGTTTGTGTGTGTGTGGTGTGTGTGTGTGTGTGGGTGTGGGTGTGTCAATCCCTAAAGAAATGCGTCCAAGTTATTGGAATGGCGTTATTTATTGTTAAAAGTTGGGGGTTTATCGATTGAAAAGGTGAGTCTATTTCTGTCTCTTTGTCAGCCTGTCTGTCAATCAGCTGTCTGCCCTGAGATTAGCATATCATTAGGAGAAGGGAACCTGAACAAATTACAGTCCCTTCTCACAGAAACCGAGAATATTTCTCAATCAACCTTTTCAGACAATTATATAAGTTTCAAAAAGATTCCCCGAATCCAATTAACCAATTTTAATATTTAATAGTAGAACTTATATAACAAACTGTCAGTCATATATGAATGCACAATAAAATATTAATCACTAATTAAATTTTATTAACATTCATCATTGATTTCATTAAGTATTTGTAAAAAATATTTACACTATTTGCATACGAACATATTTCATTTTTTTTTTATGTTACCTTCATTAATATAAAAGTGTGTGTGCGAGCGCTAGTGTGTGTGTTATTATGCATTTGAGTGACTGTTCCCTAATAAAAAAAATCCAGCGATGCAAAAATATTTGAAAAATTAAAAGTTGTCTATCACAAATCCACTCTGTTTGAAAAAATACCATTTATTTGTAACATGACATTTTTTTAATAAGCACTTTGAATTATTCTAAACGTGAATTTGTTTAAATAAGTAAGCACAGTATTTTAACTAATGCCTAGTAAAAAAATAGTTTTGAAAATACATTATGGGATTTTTATTTTTCTCTACCTGTAAATCATTGAGCGGGTATTTCAAGGCTTCGTTGATGTACCTTTTCTGTATTGACTATTTACCTGTTAGATTAAGTGGGATCCTCCATGGCTTTGAGCATGAACATTAACGCAGCTTCCAAGTACCTGCTAGGCTATGAGTAG
>OX328123.1:147566170-147731783 GCA_946811695.1 Gonocerus acuteangulatus | reverse complement strand
CATACCTATCGAAAAGATTGAGAACTGTCACGTTTCATGTAGAGAACATTTCTGAAGACAGGAAGGATAGGCCAGGGTGAGACAGGAGAGGATGGATGGCGACGGGGGGGGGAGAAATGGAGATGGAAGTATGGACGGAGGGAAACGACCGCGGTAAAGATCAAGGACGTGCCAGGGGTTTTCCAGGTCCAGGGAAGGATAAGACAGGTGTGTGGGAACAGGACAACGAACGGGGTGGGATTACCTAACGGGAAGTTTTGAGGATATGGAAAATGTTGGAATAGGTTGAGGAGATGACTTCTTTGTCAATTTTGTCATTGACGGGATTATTTTCTAGATGGATATGTATGGATTCAGAAAGGAGACGCTTCTCAAGGTTGGGTTCAGTGGAAAGGATGGAGAAGTTTTGAAAATCGAATTTATTTCCGTCCGTGATAGCGTGTCTAGATAGCGCGGTTTTAATGTCTCTGTTCTTAATGTTGTATTTGTGTGTTTTGAGTCTGTTTTGAATATACTTCTGAACGGTCGACCATATCTTCTCAATCAAAAATAAGTTATTGTTTAACGATTATATTTTTCCTTTAATCTACTACTATAAAACAAATGAATTCGTGAAAGAATCATGTCGATATCATTTTCTAAACTCGATATAAAAAATGAAGCACTTTCAACCAATTTTTTTATTTATTTCTCGGCTCCTTAGACGCATTGGACGGAACGCACGGATACATGTCGATTATTTTTCGATGTAGACCAGACAAAAAAAAATGGTCCAGATCGGTGACCCCACCGCTGTATACTCCCCTTGTAAGTATTGAAAACAGATCATAAATAAACGTTTTCAATCTACTCGAGCTGTCAAAAAATCGCCATTTACCACCTGAAGATGCCGGCTACAATGACAGGGAAAGTTTGCCGTTTCAAAGGTGAATTCAGTGTGCTTCAATATAGTGCAGTACAACCAAATGTTGGCTCGCTTTTGAGGCCCGAAACGAGCGACCTACGAATTTGAATAACTGATTTAATTTTTTTAATGCAAACTTTCAGAAAAGTATACAGACTATAATCATGGTTATCAGGACCAAAAGCCAAACCTGCTGCAAATTTCTTATTAACGAGTTAACTTGAACCTTTACGGATATTTAATACTATCCTCCATAATTGTATTTACTTGATTTTTAGTTTAACAGTTATTACCTAGGCTACAGTTATTACCTAGGCTACAGTTATTACCTAGGCTACAGTTATATATTAAATTTTGGCTGGATTCAGTTTTTTATTTTGTTATTTATTTATTTTTTTGCTGCATCATTAAAAACAGGGTTAACTCATGTCATGAGTCAACTGTCATGAACCATAATATTTTGTTTTGGTTCGGAAACCACGCGTATCAATTTCCAAATGAACGCGTTAAATGTTAAGGCCGTTCAATATAATTATAAAGATACATCTAGTAAGCTCTAAATCTGTAGGTTATCAAACTAGAATACCAATCAAGCGGCTCTTCTTTTATAATTATTAATGCAAATTGGGGTAAAGTGGTTAATTAATCAAAACTTCTCCTAGATTTTTGAGAATCTAAACTGGCAGTGCATTTTGTTTCAATGCCTCTATGACTCGGTATCCATTAGAATCAGCTGGTTAAACAAGTTTAATTTATCAATTTGACAGATATACGGATGCATGATATCATGAATAATATATATATATTTTTTAATGCGTTTCGTTGTTTTAGGCTTAGGGTCGGAAAAAGTAGTACTTCCTTGTGTCACACCACTTTATTTTTCATGCCCTACATGTTTCGTGCTTAATTCATTCGCACCTCATCAGGGGCACATCTACAACAAAATCCATTTTTGTACCTCCCAATATTAAACATATTTAAAATATACAATATTTTATAAGTCCAGATTTAAAATAACTTTAACAAACATTTTTTAAAAGTCCTACCTTGCTAAGAAGTCCTCTCGTCTCCTCATGTACCTTCTACGGAGGCAGGGGTAATATTAGTCAAGTCCTAAGCCAACCAATATGGCCGCGTCTTTATCTATATGTGGTATTTGTAAAGTCCGTCCGTTACAATAATTAGGTCTTAATCTATTACAGAATGGAAAATTTGATGTAAGTTTCTAAGATCGGTCCTTTTATTAACAGCTGTTTTTGAATTGTTTAGAATATAAATATTTTCTTTAATTTTTCTTTTCAGCGTGTTTCTTTCTTTGTTAAATATTTTTACTTCTTTGAAATCAAAACAGTGCTTTTTTGATATTGCATGCTCCGTCAATGCTGTACCCTTTTCCTGTGTGTCAATGCTCTTTACGTGTTGTATAATTCTTTTACCTAATAATTGCCCAGATTCCCCAATATAACATTTGTTACAGTCGTTGCAGTTAATTTTATAGATATTATATTTTGTGTTTGATGTATTAACCCTGTCTTTAATGTTACTAAACATATTCTGTATCTTGTGTTCATATTTCCAACTAATTTTACATATACCTTTACAAATTGTTTTTAGTAATAGATTAAGACCTAATTATTGTAACGGACGGACTTAACAAATACCACATATAGATAAATATGCGGCCATATTGGTTGGCTTAGGACATGACTAATATTACCCCTGCCTCCGTAGAAGGTACATGAGGAGACGAGAGGACTTCTTAGCAAGGTAGGACTTTTAAAAAATGTTTGTTAAAGTTATTTTAAATCTGGACTTATAAAATATTGTATATTTTAAATATGTTTAATATTGGGAGGTACAAAAATGGATTTTGTTGTAGAAGTGCCCCTGATGAGGTGCGAATGAATTAAGCACGAAACATGTAGGGTATGAAAAATAAAGTGGTGTGACACAAGGAAGTACTACTTTTTCCGACCCTAAGCCTAAAAGAACGAAACGCATTAAGAAATACTTTGGGTCATCTACAAGAATAATATATATATATATTATATATTAATTACCTGATTGTTCATGCCTTTACTTGAAGCTTTTTGATGTACCTCGGACATTATAGGGCGATGTTTACACCACAAATTGGGGTGAGGTTAGTGTCCTCCCAGTAGAGTAATAAGCATACATGAATCTAAATGAAGAGAACAGGGATTAGCAGAGAACGAGAGGACAATACCCTTGTTATAAATTGTCGTGCATTGTTGTGGTGGGGATAGAAGGATGGCACAGGGTGGGGGGTTGACACGGGTGAGGTTTAGGCCCCTCAGCCTGTCAGATGACGTTGAAGATGAAGCAGTTTCATTAGATGACCTGTCCGCCGAGGGATGACCTATACATTTTAATGCTCTCATTAAACATGATGCCGTCCGAGGCAAAACATCTTAATTCATTTTGATATATTGAGGGTTATTGTCTCAGGGGTAGCGACCCTTCCCCATTCAAGGCAGGCGCTTTTCAAGTTTTGCTCGGTTTCTTAGCGAACATTGCAAGGGTTATAGAAAATAAATAGAAAATAAAAGCATAAACAAATTAATTGAACCATTTTTTTTAGGGGTGATAAACCTATAAAATAAATACAACAAAGATATTAAACGCATAAATACACTGATCCTTGAAACGCCTTTATCAAGACGTATATACCCCTTACGTTAGAACGAAACCATATTTATTTTTTTTTTCTCTTTATTCAACTCTCTAAAAATAAGATCCTGCGTTATAATTGAATAATTATTCAATTAAAGTAGACTATTCATTCAATTGCTACGAACTTGTCTCGTGACAATGGTTTAACAGAAAATTATAAGTAAGTTTTATAAATAATTTTAAAAGAAAATTATAAATCTTTTCTATCATTGGTAACTCAAATTAAAAACAAACGAAAAAAATCATTAATTTCGGCTTAATTTATTAAATATGTTATATGTAATCATTTTTTTTTTTATTTTTTTTAATAATTAATTTACTAAAACAATTAAGATCTTTCCAATATTGTACATTTATTTTTATTAATTTTATTTCTATGTTTTCGTTATTTTCTTAAATTTTAAATTATTTATTTGATAACTTTGTTATTAAAATAATTTACTATCCGTAATTTATTTATATATATATATATAATAATAAAGTTGGGGGTCTCCCGTGGTCTAATGGCTAGCGCCTTGGATTCATAAGCGGGAGATGGTGGGTTCGATTCCCAACCTCCGGCAGGAATTTTATCATCCCACGGCTCGCTGGTAAAATTCCTCGCTGCACCCTGGATGTCGGCGCTAATGACCTAGATGTAGATGCGCCGTAAAAAAAAATAAATAAATAAATAAAAAAAAAAAATAATAATAATAATAAAGTCACACTGTATGAAACAAGTTACAGGAAAATGGGTTTTCTCGCAGAATTCCTAGAAAGAAACCATTCATTAGAAAATGGAATCGTAAGCGACAATTGGAATTAGCCAAAAAAGTATTTCTAATGCCTCCATCTATCTGGGAATGATATTTTATCAGACGAAAGTCGATATACAATTTTCACATCTGATGGTCAACGAAAATTATGGTGAAAAGTAAAAAAAGCATTAGACCCAAAAACATTGAGGCAAATATTCAAACATGAAGGAGGTGGTATCATGGTCTCGGGTGTACGAAAAGGGTTGGTACCTTACATGTTATAAATGGTATTAATGACCAACATGTCTTCATTGGCATTTTATTTCATTGCAACAAAAGTGCTTATAAACTGGGTCTGGATCGCTCATTTATCTTCTAGCAAGAAAATAACTCAAAGCATACTGCTATGAGAACAAAGAATTGGCTGTTATACAATGCACTCCGGCAACTGAAGACACATCCTCAATACCCAGAAATTAATCCCATCGAACATTCATGGGATGAAATTAACAGACAAGCATGGAGAAGACGGGTATAAACAAAGAACACTACAAAACAGCACAATCAGGTGGTATCAATGAAATAGTGTTTGCATGAAATTACAAGAAAGGTCCTACAAGCTTCTGAAAGCTATAAAACTTGTTCTTATGAAACTTATATTTATAAGTTAGTGCTGTTTCCAGACTTTTTTTGAATGCGTTTTTGTTGACTTTTTTTGTCCAGTATACATATATATATATATATATATATATATATATATATATATATATATATATATACATATATATACATATGTGTGTGTGTGTTTAATTAATAAGAAAAAAAATGTCTAAGTAGAAAATAAGGAGACAAAGGAAAAAAATAATAATTACAAATTTGGATTAAAATGCTTTTTTAATAATTTAATGTTTTTTTTTCATTATTTATTATTTATTTACATTTTTATAAATATTATGAGTCCATTATTGTATAAAAACATTCTAACCTTTAACAAGCAGGTAATAAGAAACATTGACAAAATATTTTCTTTTTTTTTTGTTTGTTTTTATGAACGATTCGAAGTGATCTTGAAACATTTGTTGTTATTTTATATATATATATATATATATATATATATATATATATATATATATATATATATTTATATGTATATATATTGGGGTGTGTAATAGAGTTAATGACAATGGTAATCGAGAATATTTCCAAGTCACTAGCAACAAACAAGAGCAGCTTGGCAGGTTGCCATAGAAATAGACCTGTGAAACTAGCACTGTCAATCATTGTTTACTAGTTAGAAACAGCATGGACTCTAGCTGTCAAATTAGAATTCTGTCATTATCCCTTCGGTAATTGCACACAAGGTTAAATAGGTAACATTGTGTACAAATGTCTACTCTAACATATCTATACCTTGACTAAAATAATAATAACGAACGATTGAATATATACTTATATATATATATATATATATATATATATATATATATATACATACATATACATATATATATGTTTGATGTTTATTTTTCGTCGCTGGGATGATATTTTTGGATTGAACGGCATTTTTCTCCAGCGGTGTTCCAGGAAGAAGTGAGGAGGAGTACCACCGCTGGAGAAGAATGCCGTTCCAACCAAATATATATATATATATATATATATATATATATATATATATATATATATACATATATACTAGCTGAATACCCGTGCTTCGTCACGGCAGATAAGTAATTATTTTATTGCGTTAAATAATGTTTCATTAAAATTACGTTACTATACAATTCTGTGCAGTTTATTATAGCACGGTTCCCGTCATACTATATTTTATTCAATGGGCGTTAAAATTTAAAAGTTTATGTTTCCAAGAAGTCATATGGTAACACCCAATATATTTACGAGTAATTACCAAGGTTATAGGCGAGAAGGCATTGCAAGGGTTCCGGATATTATTACCTCACCTGGAAAACCTAAGGAAATGCCATACATCACGGTTTGACCGGGACTGTCCCGGTATTTTGCAATTGTTTCGGTGTCCCGCCCGATTTTTTCAATGTCCCGGAAAAGGTTGTAAGATGTAAAAAGTAATGAATACATGTTTATAAGATTCTTTTTTAAATCGGTTACTTTTCTACAATCAACATTTTTACTACTGCTCACAGTGTCAAAGATATGAGAAGTAATCTAACTGTAAAACGCTGGAACTACCTGCACAGTGCTGCCAGCTGCCAGACACTACTATTTGGCTGAGAGATTTTTTTAAGAAAATCAAGTAGAAAAAAAAGCCCCGTTTTTATATTTAAGGTTTGGGTAGACTAACAGTTTAGGATTCCCCCTTCCCGTTAGTTGCTAGGCTTAAAACTCATCAACCATTTTGCTTATAATTTGTACTCTTTTTATCCCCCCCCCCCCTGGTATGCCCATCCCATATTAATGTGTCTCGGTTTAACTTTCCAAAAATATGGCAAGCCTATCTGACGGGGACAGGCAGAAAAGGAACGCAATTAAAACTCTATGAGGGACAGTTAATTTCTAGTAACTCAAGGTCTGCCATCATAGTTGAAATTAACCTCAATTAGAAAGAAAACTATGAGATAGATAATGTAAAGTAACAGCTGTTCTTTATCGTCCTAGCAACGCAGGCTGCCTAGGCTTGCCTTCTCTAACCAACTCAAACTTTAAACCCCCCTAAAAATGCTTAAAAATGCAAATATCAAAAAATCCTTTCTTAGCGAGTGCCTACGTTATATAGGGAGTGTCCATGCAAAATTTCAAAATTTTCTATCGAGCTGTTTGAGCTGGGCGTTGATAGATGAGTGAGTGAGTGAGTGAGTGAGTGAGTGAGTGGTATTTGACAAATATATAGTAGATATATATATATATGTGTGTGTATATATACCATTCATATTATGAATGGATCGTGAGACGGCTTCTCTCTCCAGCGGTGTTGCTTCCTCTCCTTCTCCAGCGGTTTCCCCTCTGACTTCATCACGCTGCTTCCTGCGCCCTTCGTGGTTACTAAGGGAATCGCCCTTAATAACCACGAAGGACTCATTCCCTTAGTAACCACGAAGGACGCATTCCCTTAGTAACCACGAAGGACTCATTCCCTTAGTAACAACGAAGGACGCATTCCCTTAGTAACCACGAAGGACTCATTCACTTAGGAACCACGAAGGACGCAGGAAGCAGCCTGATGAAGTCGGAGAGGAAACCGACGAAATATTGCGACATGGTGAGGAGCAACACCGCTGGAGAGAGAAGCTGTCTCACGAACCATTCACATGAACCCCAGCGAAGAAATTAAAAAAAAAAAATATATATATATATATATACATACATACGCAACTGCATCAAGGCCATTAGCGCCAGACTGCATATCCTTCTTAATCATCCATGTACGTGATTATTTATTTCTGGTTATTCCAGACATGATGTCTTTGAATAATTTGCAATTATGGATAGGTCTTCACCCCTTCCAACGAACTTCAAATTTGGCAGGAATTGCTTAAATATTGTTTATTTACTTTGAGTTCTGTATTAGAGGAATCAGAAACTATTTATTTAAATTTTAACGTCGATTATTATTAACTATGAATTTTATACACGTAGGACGGTTATCTAAAGGTTCCCACTCTTTTCTAGCCAGGATAGGGCTGATGCCTTTTATTTTTTCTAAAGAAAAGCCACTACCCCTAGTGGGAATTGAGCCCACGACCCTTGGCACGGAGTGATAAGTGCTCACCTTAACACTCAAGGCCACCGGGCCTCGTCACAAACTAAGTAGGAACTAATAGAGCTGCATAAAATTAGATATTACTCCTCCATGAACTGCGGGGAATAATTGTTGAGGTTCCTATTCTAAGATGCCTGAATTCTGAATATTATTAACTATTCCCTCTATAGCCATAAAGCGCTGAAAGTTGCCCCACCCAAAGCCAAGCCATTACATCAACCAAACCAATTAACATTTATGGGTACAGACCTTGAAGATTCATCGCCACCCAGTAATTTATACACCCTTAGTATCAAACAATCCTATTCAGTCAGTATTCGACAAAATAGTATTAGTTCTTATAATCTTGGCTAATTTTTAAGTTTTTTATTTACGGCTTAAATATATACTAAATTTGTTATTAAAGAATACAGCAATTTATTCTGGGACAATATTTTTGAAGGAATTAGTTGATTTTTAGTGTGCCTAATTGATTGAGCTATTAATTATTTTCCAATGTACTTGACGGATAAAATCGGTTTCCTGTTTTGGCAATTAAAATCTTTCAGGCATTTCAAGAGAATTTTGTAGATCGCTGAGCTTTCTGTAAGATATGCCTGATTTGTGGTACTGTCCATGGTTTTGTGTATCCCAATTATTAAATGTGGTTTGGACAGCCCTTGAAGTCATTCTTGTGCCTTCTACTTTTCGTTAAGATAAGATATTTTATTTCATTGTTTCAGATATTTCTACAAAATTCCTAGAGGATATTGTACGATATATATATATATATATATATATATATATATATATATATATATATATATATATATATATATTCACACCGGACCAGTCTCAACAAACGGATACCGTAGAGATTACCCGTTATCTATAGGTTACCAGTAACAGCAGTTTAACCAGTACTGGTTAAAATTCGTTGTCAATAATAAATGTACGTAAAAACCTAAACATTTATGTTTCCAAGATGTCATTCGGAAACACCCATTATATTTGCGAGCATTACCAAGAAGTGATCTGACTGGGGATGCTGCTGAGTGATGAGGCTGTGAAAGGGTTCGGGATATTATATATGCTCCATGAGGGACAAAATCACAATTTATTTCTAGTAATTCAAGGTCTGCCATCATAGTTTAAATGAAGCTCAAATAGAAATAATATTAAGAAATAAAGACAATGCGGTAACAGCTGACCTGTGTTCGTTCTAGCATAGCGTTGCTAGGGCATGCGTGCTGCCTAGGCTTGCTTGCTCTAACCAAATAAAAATTCAAACCCCTCTAAAAATACTTAAAAATTTGAATATAAAAAATCCTTTCTTAGTGAGTGTTTACATGCTACAAAGAGTGTCCATGCAAAATTTCAAATTTTTCTGTCCAGTGGACATATATATATATATATATATATATATATATATATATATATATATATATAGTAGATAAGTGGAATGAATCAATGTATATTCCAGTGATCTGTAAAATATAGTTTATTTACTATCCTCCGAATTTATATCAATGAAAGAGGGAAGTTTATGTCTTGATAAATAGCGGATTCCTTGGTGTATCTGCGGCGGTATTGCGGGCGGACGATATGAAAAGAGGAGACAATCTTCCAATAATTGGAGCTGGTCTTGGTTTATGTATTCCAATATATCCAGGCCCCGCAGACTGTATATATACACCGGACCCCCCATGGATATTGTGCAGAAGGAATTCGGGACGGGCCGCATACAGAAGACCAAGTCATAGCCCGGTCATTCCTATTCCCCCCCAGCTGTGTCCTTAACATCGGAATCTCCCAGGGTATCCGTATTGGTCCCTACCCGCTTCCAATCCAGCACGTTCGGGATTCTACCACGCCCAAGGATATGATTTCCAATATACTAATTGAAATATAATAAATAAACACCATACTAGCCAAATTAGATAGTTATTATAACGAAGGAGAGTTTTAACATAAGATGCCACATTTTGGTACGCATTTTTTACTTTCGCAGAAATAGTTAATGGCAAATATAGTACATACTCTAATAAAATTGTAGATGTCAGCGAAGTGAGTGTTTAACCTTCCAGGAGGGGCGCTAGTATACTGAGTACCCTAGTCCCCGTTTTCTGATTCTCAAACCAACCCTCGAGGTCCGATGAGTTTATTCTCCAAAACCTTCGCCAGATCCTACCATCCTCTCCAGCCCTTATTATTGTCCCTCCTGGATACTCTCTAGTCCGTGTCCACTCCTGATTTTGTTGCAGAATTATAGTTTCTCTCTACAAAAAGGAAAAAGTCCGTCACTCAGGAGCTCCATAACTAAGCACTTTCCTCAGAATTTGGGTAGTGTAAACTGCTTTGCAGAATAATTTGCTTAAAATATCCTATATAAATAAAATAAAAACATGAATAGTTCTCTTTTAATTTTGTAATGAGTAACTGTTCAATTATTAATTTTGTAATTGATTTGCTTCCAGAGTTATGTTTACACATGGTACCTAATACACTACTTAATAAATACAAAAAAAAAATTCATATTTCGACTTTTGATCTGACGGAGGAAGTAGTAGGAAGCGCTCCTTGCGGCGGCATTGCGAACCTACGTCTGGCGGGCTAATTCTATTGAAATATAGTACAGAGTAAACCCCTCTTACCGATCGACCGATTTAGTTCATTTTTACAACACTTCTTTCTCATGAGTTACCAACGACGTATACCGCGTTTCGTTACAATACAGAAGAAATTACGACTGGTATGAGTATATTAGTAATTTGGGTCCGGAGTAACCCCCCCCCCCTCCTAATGAGCCGATTTAGTTTATTTTTACAAACCATTTATCTCTATAAAATACCACTACGAATACCGAGTTTCGTCGAAATATATCAAAAATTACGGCTGGTAGTGGCGAATTGGTAATGTGGGTCCGGAGTAAACCCTCCTCCTAATGAACCGATTTAGTTTATTTTTATAACCCATTTTTCTCTGTAGATTACCAATACGAATATCAAGTTTCGTTGAAATATATCGAAAACTATAGCGTGCATGGTCAAATTAGTGTTTTGGGTCCGGGGTAAACCCCCCTTCCATTTCACCGATTTTGTTGGTTTACGAACTCGTTCCATCGTTTGTTAATTGAACGCTATATACCAAGTTTCGTGACGAAAAAAACAAAACTCTATCGCCGCTATCGTGTTAACGGACACACACACACACACACACATATATATATATATATATATATATATATATATCAATTTTAACGCGGGTCATTTTTGGTGTCTACTAGTTAGGATTGATAAAGATTTGAAATGATTTTTGAAAAATTCCCTCATGAGTTGCACTTTCCATCGGAGGAAAGTGCTATGATATCAAGAATGCCACCATTTCCAATTGTTTACTCGCTCGTTCTTTACCGCCTTCCATCTCTCCCTACCAAACTGCCAATAGCCCCGTTTATATGTACGCTCCAAAACGACACTCCTGGCGCGCCGCTCCGGAGCGTCGGTTTGGAGTGGCGCATCAGGAGCGTGAGGTTGGAGTGTGGTAGACAAAAAGAGTAACACTTCTAGACCGCGCCTCAGAAGTGTGAGTTTGGAGCGTACGGTCCAATACTGTTCGTGTAAATAAAATATACGAAGGTTTTGGAGCGGCGCGTGGAGTTTCCGCCAGGGTGGAAACTCCACGCGCCGCTCTAACATTCCTAGGTAACTAGTCAGTCGAATTGAACACTTTGCTGTGAGAAGACCACTTTTTTTAAATGAGTTCAAGAAAAAAGAGTGCTATTGCTTGTGTAGCACTGTATTTAATGTGTCAAAAGAAACAGAGAAATCCGCGACAAATATGGGTTAAGGAGTGGAGAAGAAATAGAGAACGCTTCGGTCATATGCCTCTTTTGCGGGAGCTGAGAGAAAATAACCCAGAAGATTACAGAAATTATTTAAGATTGGACGACATTACGTTTTAAGTAATTTTAAATTTAATTCGCCCATATATAACGAAAAAAGATACAATTATGAGAGATAGCATTAGTGCGGAAGAACGTTTGGCTGTTACTCTCCGTTATTTAGCCACTGGACGGTCACTTCAAGATCTAAAATTTTCATCTTGTATCTCAGCACCTGCTTTGTGTTCTATTATTCCAGAAACATGTTGGGCTATTTATACCGCAATGAAAAATAATTATTTGCAGGTACATTTTACAAAAAGGAATAACTACTTTTTAATAAATTCTGTAATTTTTTATGAGGCAAAAAATAATTATATACATTATATTTAAATAACATTTTGAGTAAAAATATTCTAAAAACATGTTAATTTTACAAGTTTGCTCATTCGTGTTCAAAATAAGATGTATGAGATGAAGTTGAAGATTGGTTTGATAGGGTTAATACCATCGGGTCTCTTTCAATAATGTCTGTGTTTGGTGTGATTTCATTCAATAAACCCTTGCTTAAAATTGTATTTATAAGACGCTCAGCATAAATTGCTTGAACATTGTTCATCTTTTCTAATTTTTTGGCCACATTTACTGTACTGATGTCTAGCAATGACTGACGGGCAAGATCTGGAGCGTTTGATTGGAGCAAGTGTGTGAACATGCCGCTGCAGGTCGGAACTTGCACTCCCAGAACGTCGCTCCAGGTCCGCACTCCTGGCATCTCGGCGGCTAGTATTCACACACACAGGATTGGAGCGCCGGTTTGGAGCGTCCGCTCCAAAACTGTCGGAAAACCTGTGTGTGTAAACGGGGCTAATCTTTCCTTTTCTCTCATGATTTTTGGTAGGTTGATAACAGGATGGTTGTTGACTTAAACAACTTAACAGGTTACCATTGCCCGATTTTGTAGTGTCGCGTAAATTTCGTTTACTGCCATAACATATTAATGTTTTCGTGCAGTTAGTATGATTACTTTTATTACAAACTGCACAAAAACACTAATACATTACGACAATAAACCAGACATACAAAATTAATATTATTTTTTCTTTAATTTTGTCAATACTACAATCATGGACGTATAACAATAAGTGGGGCTGAGGAGAGTGCAGCTCACCACAATTTTGGTTAAATAGGTAAAAATGTCTCATAAAAACCTCAAAAATAATTTAAATAAGCTTACTTAGTTCAGAAAAAAAGAAAATGTTTTTTGGGTGTAATAGCGTTATAGCTGGCTAACTATTCAAGTTCTAGATTTTTCGTATTCCATTCATTCATAAATGTGGTGCTCCCTGCCCCCCCCCCCCATCCTCCATTATTTCCTATACATGCTAGTGGCTACAATCTTTTGTATTTGTTTCTACCTAATAATATATTTATATCCTTCATATATTTGTGTGTATATTAAGGAAACCTTTTTTGAGAGAAGCTATTAAATAATGTCGTTAATAAATGCAATGCTCTTATTAGGAAAGATGTTTGATTCGTCTAATTCCTTTATGCATCAGTTATATTAAACTGTAATTTGCATTATAGGCATTGCTTCGTCATATTATATATATTTTGGTTGTTCATCTTTTGACATCTAAAATGCATGGGAATCTTTTGTGTGCCCGATTCACAATCGGGTTATAACTAGTTTCCCTCTCCTGCTCGATGAAGAATCCCAGTATTTCATTATGTATTTTATTTTCCTATTAAATATAATTCTGTTGGTGTGTTTATTACTATCGTACCACCGAAAGAATCAAATTTACCAAACTCTATTATAATTTAAAAACAACACTCTCAAAATGCTTAGAGACAAGCTTAAATACGAGATAAAAAGCCATGAAAAAGCGATAATAGTTAAAAGCACTTAAGGTTTACCTGAATTACAAGTAATTGAGCCATAGGCCATTAGCCTGCCTCCCCCCAACTCCCGGAAAAAGTGAGTATTACATTTTTGATGGAAAAAGTGAGCCTAAGTTATTTAGTAATTGACTAAAGCAGAGACGAAAGAGAGCAACTGTATCGGATGACAGGAGCATAACTTCGCTTTAAGGTAACCCTAGCTGCCTACAGCTGGGTAACAGCTTTAGGTACATCACAGCTGGGTAACAGTCCCTACATTTTATCATCAAACATAGACAAGGACACGCCTTAAATTCAACCAAAAAAAAAAGATAGACAAGAGTATCAAATACCAATAATTTATGGATTTTATTTATTAACGATAATAAAACTTTACAACTTGCATAGAGCCTAAAAACAACTGGTCCGTAATTACTTCAAAATATATTTGTTAAAGCAGTATATCTTAGGTATATCTTAGGTATATGCATAACCTTGTGGCAAAATTCGCTACACAACACCCAAAAATCATCGGTTCATTCCCCGATTTTGCTGTACATGTTTTCTTTACATACATCATGTGTTGTTCATGAGTACAAACGTATGTATACTTCTCTTATTTTTCCCTTCAATGATTACTTTTTTTCCCAAAAATGTTTATATACTACAATGTATTTATTAAATAACCAATTTCAAGTAAAAGTTAACTTCATGAATGAATTAATGTAAAAGATATTCCTTTCTCATATGATTTTATTAGATTTGTTATTACTTTTTATTTATTTAATTTTTATCGATATTATATTATTTTCCTGATGTATTTCTTTATTACTTTTTTCTCTTCTCTTTTTTTAATTTCATTTTACATATTTTTTTATTTTTCTATATTTTCTGAGTTTATATATATGGATAGATATTTTTTAATTATGTGGAGTTTTGTTGTAGAATTATTTTATGATTTCCGAGTTTTATTTGTTTATTACCTACGAGTTTTTTTTTAAACTATTATTACTTATTAATTTTATTTTATAATTTCTTTTACTTAAATATTTACATATAGTATATGTATTATTCACCTTTATATACATGAGTATAACATTGTAATTTCGGCATTTGTATTTTTATATATTATATAAGAATACAAATGCGAAAATGCTGATCTTATACTGATGCATGTAAAGATAAATAAAATAAGTTACAGGTATCTAGTTATTGATTATTACGTAAGAATTTTACGCTTTTCTTCTAGTGATTACATGTCCAGAAAGAATTTTTATCAGTTTTCCAAGCGAATAGTATTTATAGCCAATATTTTGCCTTTGAATTTTTTTTTTTTTTTTTTGGAGATCTATCGCAGAAATTCTTTTCATCCCTACCATTGATTAGGTTGTCTATTACCTGTTTGTTCAATTTTTTTTATTCAGTACGACGAGTTTTATGCATTTTTTTTGTTATAATTTTTTTGACTAATATTCTTTTTTAAAAATATTTTTTTAAAGTAATTTAATTACTTTTTGTTAGCTGGCATTAATTTCTGCAGAGTTAGCATAGAATTCATGTTTCGTCTTTTGTAAATACATTTATAAATTAAATCATGATTTATGATACTTTTAAAATCTAATAATGAAATGGCTTGTAGATTTGAGTGTGTGTTTATGAAACTTTAATTGTTAATGCTTAATGTTGATGAATCTTTTACATAGATAGGATATCTAAAAAAGCTCATTTTGTTGCTATTTCTGAAGTACATTATTTGTTAGCGTAAACTTCAGAAACTAATGTGTTAAGAGATTTTAGCAAAGTTTTTTCGACCTAGTACATGTCGATTCGTGGGAAATACCCATAAAACTCAATATATTATTTATTTTGAATTATTAAAAAAATTCAAGCTAATTATTCAGTCAAACCCACGTGCGCCGTGGAAGTAAATAAGCACCCAATGCTTAATATATTACACACATCCCAGAGCTTTTAATTTTTCCGACCGTTGGGTCTACAACAATTTGTTATCTCTAAGCCGAACACACACATCAAAGCTGCTCTAGAGAGCGATGGCCTGGAATCCCCTATAGAGAGCACTATTTCACCGGCCTAGACAGCATGGCGTCCAAGTATCCTCAAGGCTATAACTCTAGTACGGGAGCAGGTGAGACGCGTCACAACTGCCCGGAGTCACGTCCTATGCGTTCGAAGACTTAAGCCCCAGAAAAGCTGCCGATAAATCTTAGCATTTCTTCCTACCATCGGCTAGCTGGTCCGAACTTGTCACTGATATAGGGGACAGAAGAGTCCAAGGATCTCCAGGGCTTCGATACTATCCAACAGGAACTAACTCCTATTCCCTCTCTTCTCCTCCTTACAAACTTTCAAAGATTTCCTTTAGGTTCATGTTCGCTGTTTTAGTAGAAACATACTACATAATTAACGCTGCTGTTACAAGTTTGACTTTTTACTCCACTCATTTTATTTCATCAACTATCCCCATCGTGTATGATTCTCCTTATTTGCCTGATACTTGCTGCTTTTAATTCATATGTTGCTACAAATCTTAGAATCATTTGATCAGCTAAACCGTCAAAACCTAAATTTGTCTTTTCTCTGGATTCCCAGTCATTGCGGCATAAAAGGCAATGAAGCAGTTGAAGAGTTGGCTAAAAAGGCCATAGGAGAAGGGATTGAATACCCCAGGATACCTCAGGGTGACGTTCTAAGCTATGTGAACCATACAATTCTAGAAAAATGGCAATTATAAAATTATAAAAAAAGCAAGATCGCATCCTGACTCGCCTTCGAATCGGCCATACAAGAATAACCCAAATATTTCTAATGACCCGAGGCGCCCCTCCACATTTTGTAAAAAATGTAATCAAATAACCACCGTTCAACACCTGTTAATAAATTGCAAAATCTATGAGAAACAAAGAAGAGAAGCTCAGCTATCAGATAGAATTATCAAAATATTAGTAGACCATAACAAACATGTCAATAAGCTATTCAATTTTTTAACGTCAACTGAACTATTAAATAATATTTAAAAATATACATTCAGAAAAAAAAAATTGACTCCATAACAAATATCATACAATAAATATTTAAATAAAATTAAAAAAAATATCACAAACCACAAAAAAAAAACATTAAAAAAAAATAAAATAAATTAAAATCACCCGAAATAATAACCTTCAAAATATAATTTCTTTCCCCAACTCCTTCTGGCTAAATTCGCGCAACAACGATAGAACTATTTAAACAAATATAAATGTAAAATCCTGTTTTTAATGAACTCACAGTGGTTGAAAGCACATTAAATAATAAATAAAATCAGATCTGTGCTTCTAACACAGATGTGTGATTGTGAACAACTCCTGTTCTAAAATCTTTGTATGGATCGGACCGGGATCTAAATCAACTAGTAGGCTCTTAGAATCCATTTAATTATATCTGCTTTCGTCTTACTTCCATTTTCATAAAATTTCCTATTTGGTTTGACCAGTTTTAATTTCAAGCACTGATTTATTTGAATATAACAGCCCAATCAAAGCTTCTGTAATAGTTTTTTTTTTCATACGAAAAACTTTTGAATAAATCCATTATTTGTATCACAATTACCCAAGAAGATATTCAAGAAAATATACGAAAATCTGAAGAGAATTGTGGCTGTTTTTACTTTTCTCGAGTACGGTTAAAAATATGACATGAAAACTGGTTTTGTTTGATTTGCAACGTGAAATCAACTATAACAATTGTAATTCGCACGCATTTTCGAAATAGCAGTAGGTGGAGTCGCCTGGTTAACGATGGATTGCCTCATCGAGTCGACATCAAAAGCAGGTTACCTTCGTAAGGAAACTTTCAGAGAAGAGTAGGTTTGCATGTACAGTTTACGTAATACTTTCGTCAAGAACTTCTTGACCTCTGGACTCCTTTTTTTCGACTCTCCTCCAGTTATTACCAGCTGTCTGGGAGATCTTGTATCTACATAGCCAAGTATAAAATAAATATTTCTTGATAACACATAGTGATAAGGAAAAAGTGGTAGAAACGAAGGCGGCGAACAGTAAGGGGGGAATCGCTCCTGCCGGACACATAACACATAAGACAGGACTAAGAGCCTCACACACACACACACAGAATGAGGTTACACATTATCACTGGATGTCTGTCACGTCTAAAAGCATACTGAGGATATATAGCCAGCCATTACTGGAGAGGGGGCCCAGCAGGAGCAGATGTATAGAATAAATATCATGGCAAAACTCCGTCTCACATACACACATGATTCAGTCGTATGACATAAATCAGTGGAGCTCATGCGAAGTTCTTTCTCCCCACATCCCTCCATCTTGGCTGTGTCACAACCCTCTTCTCTTCCTAGTGGTAATTACACTAAATCTTCCAGCAAACTCCCTTCAGAGGAGATAAACAACAACTGAGGAAGGGTAATTTTGAGGAAATAGTAGATAGGCGAAGATTTAAACGCCCTATCAGGGAGGAACCTGTCTCATAGCTTCCGATAGTGCCCTATTCACAGCCGCGTCATGATCAATAAATTTAAACATTTACGGTTGCTCCCTTTTTCTCTGCTTCCAAATGCAAATTCAATATAATACATTTGAATGAAATGTTTAAATCTACTTTCAATGTTTCATTATGGAACCTTCAACTGAATCTAATGTTGTTGTTTTTTTTTTTTGCGCTTACTCTGTTTCGACCCAAACTGGTCTCTTCAGCTAGAAGAAGTGCGATTTATCGCTATCCTAGATCATTTGATAAAATTCGTTGAGACAAAACTTCGTTTGAACAATCCAAAATGTTTTTTTTTTTTTCTCGGAAACGTTTAGCTTTTTAGCTTAAAACATTTTTTTTTCATTGATTTCTTTGTTGGAATCAATGTATGTAATATGACACAAAATGTTGTTTGTACAAGGACTACCAACTTCATCTTCAATTAACGTCAGAATGACGCAAAAAGGGGCCTATTCAAGCTCCCTTCTCCTCCGACCAGAGGCTGGAGTCGAAGAGGGATCGGTCAGCCACAAACAAAATTCAATGTAACGAAGAAAATTAGGAATGTATTGTCGACCCATTGAAATTGCGAAGTTGTCCTCTGATTGTAAAGTCTTCATCAGGACTAGGAGCAGAAAAATAACTTGTCTGTACACTCGTAAATAAAAAAAAAAAAAAAAAATCCGAACCGTAAGATATTAGTGATATACTAATATCCTCCATCAGAATATGACCTCAAATCCCCAGAAAATACCCCTAAAAGTATCTTGTATCCGAACTAGAAGAAGTTTCTAGAATTTCTGCTTTATTGAAGAGCTTATTTATATTTCTGTACAGGAAATTCGGTAGCCTAAAGTAGACGGTGAGAATGATATTGAAGAGCACGAAGGAAGGGTGAAGAGTGAAACATCGACGGTGTCTTTTGGAAGGTAAGTGCTTAGAATGAGGCTGGCATGAAGTATATCCGAATTTGTTCGAGCTTAAACGAATTTAAATTTCACTGTTTCATTTTTTAGCAATCTCTAACAAAAAAAAACCTCAATGAGAACATCTTTCTCTATTTATATCTACTCTTATACTAATCTTTGTTAATACATTTAATAAGATCACTTGCAAATTATTATTGTATTTTTAGAGTTAAAAACCATCGAATAGAAATGATAAACAAGATGCCTACACATTTCAAGTTTATATTGTCATCTGTATTCAATTGATACGCACGCCTCCTGGAATAAAAACGGTTGGAAAACTTGCCACCTGGCCTTGAGTATATATTCGAAATTTGGTGTGTGTACACCATCGTGTATTCAAATTACATTGAAAATTATATATTTATATAAATTTCGACTCCCACTTATTCATGACAAAGATATTTGGGACAAGTTTTTTTACATATTGCCACCCGTTTAGTGTCAGGAAATGGCTGAGGATTTTTTTTCTCTTTTTGAAAGACAAGCCACCCTTGTGTGAATCGAACCCACGGCACATTGAAAATGAAATATAATTGTCCTAAGCATAAGTCCATTAACAATTAGCGTTGCAAAAACTGAATGCCATGGGGAGAATGATTATTTTGTGGCTAGCAGTCTAAGTAAGCTTTTGTTGAGATAATCAGACCGTAATTTCTACAAGCTGTATACTGTTATGTACGATGGTTGCTCAATCGCGTTTGAGATACCTAATTAACAAGCTATAGGAAACGCCAAAAAGTGGTCTCATATGTTTTAATACCTTCTTTGCTCCAGACTTTACCCAATTTTTTTAATCTTAAGTCTGATAAGTGTAGACGATGTGTAAAATCACTATGTTAAAGCCCCGGAGATCCAAATGCCTTTTTTTTTTTAATTGCTGTTCTGTAACGTACAAAAATCCTATAAAAATTCTAAACCATTAACATAGGACTTTTCAAAAGGTTCATAGATGAAAAACAGAACCTACTGCCTCAACTGAAAATTGACCCTCAGCTCTTTAGCACGCAGAGTTGGCCAAAAATCATTCAGAATAATAAAATAAATCTGTTATTTTAATTCTCAATAATGAATAATTTTTCATTCGTTATTTAGTCAATTCAATGAATAATGTAACTTATAATTTTTATTCATTATTGAATAACAATGATTTATTGAATGAAAATGTTTATCGAATAAAAGTTATTTATTCGAATGAAACAATTTTTTGAATGAAATTGATTTATTTTTCCTTAAATTTTAACGATTTTTTCTAATGAAAATTACTAAGTTCATTAAAATTGTTCTTACATTTAATGAAAATTATTTATTATAAGAGATATTGTTTACTGAACTTAAAGAATCTGAGTTTGTTGTTTCATGAACCACATTATTTTAAATGTATACAAATAATGAAGAAAGATTGAAAAATAATTAGTTATTCATTTAAAAAAAATTATCAGACAACGAATAACTGAATAAATGAATTAACTTCTTATTCAATAAAAAATTATTGAATAATGTGCCAATCCTGTTGTAGCAGGAAGAGACTAATAGAAAGCATGGTTGCTAGGGACTTGCCGAATAGAGCAGTATCTAGCAACCAGCTGTTCTAAATAAATAAATTTTTATACACAAGGCATTATAACCCTGAGTCTTTTATGTTCTGCTCTCGCGAGAGCACGGATAATAAGTAACTCTGTGTAAGATATTATCCGGACTGTTGGCGGTAGCCATCATAAGCAAACGCAGCAGCCTCCAGGGAGAACACTTGATCCAGGGAACCAGCTCATTAAACTGAAAGTACTCATAAAACTGCAATTGAATATTTTTATACTCACTTCCGCCCACAGAAATTATTTGTACATACAGTGGGTCAAAAAATTATTCATGCACCTTATTTATTGGCTGTAATTTTTTTTGTTCTTTTTTTTTTAACGCAAAATATCAACAGATACTTGTAAAAGAGGGCATTTGATATTAATTTTATAAAACATTGAAATGTAATACCTAATAGAATTAAATCAGTAGCAAAATTTGAAAATTTTATTAGCAAAAAAAATATTCATACACCTATTAAACAAAAAAAAAAAAAAAAAAAAAAGATTCTACTAAAACATTTTCAGTACTTCAACACCCTTCCCCTCCCTTACTAGGATACCCTTTCTGATTTATGACAGCTTGATGTCTCCTGAGCATTGTTTCTATGCGTTCGTTATTCCCCTGGGAGTCGATTTTTGCCCAAGTTTTCTGAGGGTTATAAATTAACTCTTTCCCTAAATAACATGAACTATTTGAAATTTTTAACTTCAATAATGCCCGTAAATGCTCTAAGGTGTTAAGATCTGGTAATTGAGGTGGAGTTTGCAGCATTTGGCAAACATTGTACAATAGCCATTCTTTTTTTCCCCGGTATGTTTGAGATCACTGACCTGCTGGAACAAATATGTGCTGTCTATTCCTACCTTTCGCACAGGTTTTTTTTAAATTACCTTGCAACACATCCACATAGTTCTCAGTATTCAAATAAACATTAATTTTTGTAAGTTCGCCTACTCCACTGGCGCTCATGCAACCTCAAACCATGACATTATTCCTGTCTTACTTCTCCATAGGTTGGAGATGTTTTGCTTCAAAAGCTCTCTCCTTTTGCCTCCGAAAAAAAATCTGTTCGAGGGATTTGTAAACATTGGACCTCCCCTCGTCCGAAAACAACACATTTTTCCAAAATGAAAGCTGTTTTTTTACTCAGGATCCCGGGAAAACTTAATTCTTTTTTGTCGAATTTTTAAATTTATAAAAGTTATTTTATTAAATGCTCTACCATTATATATCCCACTTTATGTAGCCAGTTCCTCGCGGTTTAAGATGTTACAGAGTTCCGGCAACATGATGCGATGTGTTCTACTAGATCGGGAGCAAATAATTCGAGTTTTTTTGCAGCTTTCCGCACGATTTCACGGGAATCACACACTCGCCAAACGTTTTCTGCCCGTGGGTCTTTTATTGTATATAACTTTTTAATTATATATTGCTTGGTCGCTTAATACAATCCCAGCTTTCATACGAAGCATCGGTAACTCAGTCCTTGATTTAACAGTTTAAAGATTTCATGTTTAAGATAAGAACTCAGCTCCTTAGATTTGCCATCCATTTCGCTAGAATTATCTTAGAATATTGAGGGTTTAACTGTTTCCTATGTTAAGATAACACGTTATGTTTCATAAGAAATAAATAATTATTGGTATTAAGTTGAAACATTGGCAAATGAAACAATTTTAGAGTTATCATAACGTCTAATTTAAGTGTATGAATATTTTTTTTTGCATGCCAAAGTTTCTTTTTTTTTTGTTATTAATAGAATTGTTTGTTTGTATACTTATGCTTAAGGGGAAAAAACTGCGAGGTCATCATTCCCCGATTAATAGAATTAAGCGTGTTTTTAATTTTTGGTTTTGCATCAAAATAATGGGAAATGTTATTTGTTATTATTAGCAGCAGTTAGTTAGGGCTAAAAAAAAAATAAAATAAAACGTTTTTGGCTAATAAATTAAGTGTATGAATAATTTTTTGACCCACTGTATGTTATTTGTTATATTTTGCGTTCAATTGCATCATGTTTGTTTTCCATACGTTTATTTCTAGTTTCTAAGGTTTAATTTAATTTCTGAGCACGCAAATTCTTGTTGGGACCTTCTGTTGTAAATAACCCACACACGAGCTTACATTACCCAACACTGATATTCATTGCATAAAAAATAAATAAACCAGTGAATGAAAAACTTATTCAATGAATAAATTTTTATTCAATAAAAATTTATTGAGAAATGAGCCAATCCTGTTATACATCGAATAATAAATAAGTCAGTGGATGAATAACTTATTCAATGAATAAATTTTTATTCAATACAAATTTATTGAGAAATGAGCCAATCCTGTTATACATCGAATAATAAATAAGTCATTGGATGAATAACTTATTCAATGAATAAATTTTTGTTCAATAAAAATTTATTGAGAAATGAGCCAATCCTGTTATACATCGAATAATAAATAAGTCATTGGATGAATAACTTATTCAATGAATAAATTTTTATTCAATAAAAATTTATTGAGAAATGAGCCAATCCTGTTATACATCGAATAATAAATAAGTCAGTGGATGAATAACTTATTCAATGAATAAATTTTTATTCAATAAAAATTTATTGAGAAATGAGCCAATCCTGTTATACATCGAATAATAAATAAGTCAGTGGATGAATAACTTATTCAATGAATAAATTTTTATTCAATAACAATTTATTTGAATGATTACACTGTTCTGCAAAAAAAACAAAAACTTTTCTACCCTGCCTTGAACAATTTTGCCTGTTTCTCATGTTTTCAGGTGTGCTGAGTCCGAATCTGAACTCAGAAAAATTCGATCACCCTCTGATTTTGAGAGAAAAGAGGAGAAACTTGGAAAAAATGAAAAATTGTATTTGAAAAGCAATGTCTTTATTATAACAGATTTTTTTTTTTTCTTTTTCAACTGTAAAATAAAATTAATTGAATCCTGCATGCTATCAGGTATAATACTAGATATGACACAACTAAAAAAAAATACACACATCGTCAATGAGTATGTTTTTTTCTTTTGTACTCTTCCTCTTCTGTCTCCCGCTGCAGTGTCCAGCAGTAATCCGCCAGCATCTTCTCATTCCATTTGCCAGTATATCTTTTTTCCATTCTGGATATGTCTTGGTGGAATCGTTCTCCATGTTCGTCCGAAACTGCACCCAAATTTGGGGCGAAAAAGTCTAGGTGACTATGCAGGAAATGTATTTTTAAGGACATATTGCATCCCAATGTTTTATATGAAGTAAGCAGTTCTTGGACTATTTTTCGGTAGTCTCTAGATTTTTCGTTTCCCAAAAACTTAGCACATACCTCTCGAAAAGCAATCCAAGCCTTTTTCTCAGTAGTATTTAACTTTTCTTCAAAAGTGAGGTCCTTGAGTAGATGTCGAATTTGGGGTCCTACGAAAATTCCCTCCTTTATCTTAGCATCTTAACACTTTTAGCCATATTTCTTCAACCACTTGTAATATTCCCATCACATTTTTTTTCGTTCAAATATACTTCATTGCGCTCAAAATCATCGGGCTTTTGAATTTTTTTCACTATGTTTTGATGCAAAAAAAAATTCGTCAAATTTACAAAAAACTCACATTTTTGGATAAAAAACTAGAATTTCTCAAGAAACTGTGCGTGATAGACAGAATCTGACTTCAAATTCGTGTTCAGCACATTTGAAAACAGTAAGAAAGCATGTTTTGGTTTGAAGGAGGATTTTCGTGCAGAACAGTGTTATCATAAAAAAAAAATTTAATAATGTCCTATTTACATTCTGGTAAAGTCCATAGGAAACCTTACATATGAAACGCCAAAGCGGTCAAATGGTCAGAGCGAAGATGTGCTTAACTAAGCTGTAATTAGGACTTTGGTTATTATAAATAAGCCGCAAACGGCCTATTCGTAGTCTGCATAGTACAACTCTGTTCATTGCTTTACAAAAACTTGAGGTGCACACCTGGGGAAGGTAACAGCTAAGTAGGAATGTCCTTTACTCGATATAATAGCATGAGCAGAGAACCGTAGACGTGTACCAGCTGTCCCTGTGAGTTATTGCTTCTAGCGGTCCCTAGCTACAATAATTTGTACCGATTTACTGTTCCGGCTTTCCGAAAAGAGGGGGGACCTAAAACCTCTGTTATATTATATGAAAGGATATTATTTTTTCACTGTGAAATGTGGGAAATATTCAGTTTCGATAAATTTATCGTCCAAATCTTCGGAAAATAAGGCGTCAAAAATTTATTAGTTCCTTTTTAGCCCAGGTTTCCCATGACTATCGAACCCTTTGACAAAAACGTTAGAATTCGTAAAAATACCGTTGAACAGTTTAATCTACTCAATTGACTACATTTTTATAATACTTAATAATAATAAAGAAATTCCTACATATTATATTATAAAATAGTATTTTTAAGACGTTCTCCTAATATCCGTTATATTTAAAAACAATATTTTTAGAAAAAAAAAACAAAAAAAAACTCAAAGCCAAATATTTTCCTTTTATTTATGGATACAAGTATATGCTTCCTCTGAAGTACTTAATCTACACAGACGCTCCGCACAATTCCTTATGGCACGCTTTAATACACACCTGGTAGATTACCTCAAGAACATTACATAACACAGATGCTCGATTTATTTCCTCAAGAACGATTAATACACACAAATTGTCCATAGATTTCTTTAGGAGTGCTTAATACACACAGATGATTCATAGATTTCTTAGAGACTCCTTAATACCCACAGATGTTCCATAGATTTCCTTAGGGGTGTTTAAACCACACCGATGCTCGATTTATTTCCTCAAGTACGATTAATACACACAAATTGTCCATAGATTTCCTTAGGAGTTCTTAAACCACACCGATCATCCATACATTTCCTCGAGACTCCTTAATACCCACAGATGTTCCATAGATTCCCTTAGGGGTGCTTAAACCACACAGATGATACATAGATTTCCTCCAGACTGCTTAATACAAACAGATGTTCCATAAATTTCCTTAGGATTGCTTAACGCACACATATCTTCAATAGATTTCCTCGAGACTCCTTAATACCCGCAGATGTACCTAAGATTTCCTTACGAGTGTCTAATACACACACATGCTCTCTAGATTTCCTCGAGACTCCTTATTACCCACAGGTGTTCCATAGATTCCCTTAGGGGTGCTTAAACCACACAGATGATACATAGATTTCCTCCAGACTGCTTAATACACACAGATGTTCCATAGATTTCCTTAGGATTGCTTAACGCACACATATCTTCAATAGATTTCCTCGAGACTCCTTAATACCCGCAGATGTACCTAAGATTTCCTTACGAGTGTCTAATACACACACATGCTCTCTAGATTTCCTCGAGACTCCTTAATACCCACAGGTGTTCCATAGATTCCCTTAGGGGTGCATAAACCACACAGGTGATACATAGATTTCCTCGAGACTACTTTATACTCACAGATGTTCCTTATATTTCTTTAGGAGTGCTTAATACAGACAGATGTTCCATAGATTTCCTTTGGATTACTTAACACACACAGATGCTCTCTAGATTTCCTCGAAACTGCTTAATACACGCAGATGGTCCCTAGATTTTCTCGTGACTGTTTAACATCCACAGATGTTCCATAGATTTCCTTAAGAGTTTCTGATACACACAGATGATACATAGATTTCCTTGAGACTCCTTAATACCTACAGATGTTCCATAGTTTTCCTTATGAGTGCTTAAACCCCACAGATGGTCCCTAGATTATCTCGAGACTGGTTAATACTCACAGATGCTTCATAGATTTTCCTTAAGGAACGCTTAATATACACAGATGCTCCAACGATTTCATCTAGAGATTAATACACACAGGTGATCCTCAGATTCCCTCGAGTATTCTTAATACCCTATTTATTTTCTCAAGTGCGCTTCATAACACAGATGTCACATCCTAAGCAGAACAACTTTCTGCTGCACGAGCAACATTAAGCCTGTAACTGTCGGGAATTCATTAAAGGGCAATGAAGCGGCCTTTGTAGTGGCTTTGGAAGAAACAAAGCAGTCCTAACACAGATAGGATCTGACACATAAGTAAATCTAGAACTGCAGCAGTAGAGAATGGAAGAATAGATCCAGGAATGGAAGCTGGCGGCAGATAATTACACTTCTTTCACAATTACTCTTTCAATTATCCCAGAGAATTTCTTGAAACAGCTTCTTCAGTTTTTCCGTTTTTTCTAGAATTGGAACAAGTTATCGTGTCGTAATTATAAAGTATTGAGTTATTTTAAATTTTAAATTGCATCAGAAATTCTGAGTTTGGAAACATTTTCCAATACAAATAGTAAGGATAAAATTGTCTAAAAAAAATCCAAGGTTAACGAAAAGCCTTATTACATCATAAATAACTCATGCATTCGCACGAATATATATATATATATATATATATATATATATATATATATATATATATATACAGGGTGGCCCAGATAAGCGGGCCTCAAGAGAAATAACTACTAAACGGTTTCCTTTTTACCCATATTTTGCATACCCCCAATGGTTTTCCCAAGGAAGAACCGTGCAAACGGGGTTTTGATGCGTCAAGTAGTTCTCCGTAAAAATACGTTATCATTTGCATGTATCCTCATCTGAAATTCCAAAAAAAGGTACCTACTTGAATTTATTTAAATAGTCTTTTTGTTAAGGGAGGGGTAATTCAGCATAGGAGAATGTGTTCCCTTGACAACAACCAAGGCTGAAACAAGGAAGCCTGATGAAGTCGGAGAAAAACACTAGAATTTTATATTATTTATAAATTTTATATTATATATATATATATATATATATATATATATATATATATATATATATATATATATATATATTTATATTTATATGGGCAATATTTATTGGAAGGAATAAACGCCTTGCTCGTCCTGTGGCACACATATCAAGAGTCTTAGCATGACTCTATCTTGTAACAATTTTATGAGCTTCTCTATTTTCTTTATCTAATATAGGAGTATAGATATTGAAAGTATGTCTAGATATAACCCTGAGTCAATTTATTTAGCAAACGAAACAAATAAACCGGACCTTTCCATTTCTTAAATATTTTCTTAGAATCATTCATAAATAAAATAAATAAAGTTGACAAAAGTTATATCTGGTCCCCTCGAAGTATTTTCGTCTTTCAGTTTCATATTAGAAGTCTAAATGTTTCATAGTAATTACAAAGGAATAATGTTTCTTCTTGGAGGTCGTGTTGGGTTC
This sequence comes from Gonocerus acuteangulatus, assembly GCA_946811695.1. Lineage (NCBI taxonomy): Eukaryota > Metazoa > Arthropoda > Insecta > Hemiptera > Coreidae > Gonocerus > Gonocerus acuteangulatus. Next base: position 147,703,627 of record OX328123.1, on the reverse strand, counting down.
TTAGTCGAATCGAAAAATCGGAAGTCGACTAAGCGTACACGAATTACCCATCCTCTGTTACGGCAAGAATTCATTTCCAATTGCTTTGAAGCGGTTAATAATGACTCGTTGATAGTACATTAAAGCATTTGTTGATTTGTAGAAAGTTACGAATATTTACTCACACGATAAACAGCTGATATGAACGTATGATATGATTCTACGTACCTAGAACAAAAAAGACAAAGAAAAAATCAATTTCGTGAAATAAAATTAAATTAATTTTTGAATTAGAAGTTACAAACTTATTTTTAAAATATATCTGTAATAAGGAAAGAAAAAAAAATTATGCAACTGATTTCTAAGCAAAGCAACCAACTTGTTTACATTTACACATAAACATTCTTTTTCCCACGATTATTTTAAAAAGTGAATAATTAAAAATAATTTCATTTAGAGCCTTCTGCTCAAATTCAGGAACGTAAATATGCTTTAGATCCAGCCGACAAACCTATGTAATGTACTCTACAACAGACACTCTTCTTTCTCGTACATAGTTACTGCGCATGCGCGCACACTAGTGGACACTTTTTTGTAACGTTCTTTTTCAGTTTACTCATCGCTAAAGCATATTTATGCTAAAATATATTTTATGCGTTGCGTTCGTTGACATTAGCGCGTTTGCTCAATGATAAAAAAACGTCCCTACGTCGACTCGAGGACACGTTCTGGAAATTATAAATTACGACGAAAAACATTCACATTATATATATATATATATATATATATATATATATATATATATATATATATATATATATGCTAGAAAATGATCCGATTTTGGTGAAAATTGATATTGGCCTCAAGGAAAAGATAAAGTTTTCATTCTACAGTCTCTTTTGCACATTTTAGCGCGGTTCCTCCCTCCCCCATAGGGAGGAACCCCGCTTATAAGGTTGATACAATGAAACAATCCGGAAGTGCCGACTAGAAAATTTCGCGTTTCAGAACCCCTAGAGACCGAAAATAACGGTGGTTCAAATTTGTACATATATGTATATATATTTGTCTGTTCGCTCTGTAGCTCCCAGACGAATGATCCGATTTTGATGAAATTTGGTACAAAAATCTTTCGTCAAATTTGAAAGGTCGAGTTCGTTAACCAGCAAAGTCCACCTACTGGAAGATGGCGTTTGGGGCGAAATTCGCGCAAAAAAAATCGTAACGCTTGCGTTTTTGAGTTCATAAGCTTGTAAGTACTCGTTTTATTTCAGTTGGAAGTTAGATACTTTATCTCATAGAAACGATGAAATTTGAAGATAGATGTCAAAAATTCATAAATAAATGCAATTTAAATATCTATGTTCCTTTGGAAAGCTGAAAAAAAAATTAAATTGGGTATTGGTTCTAATTTGATATTAGCTAAGGGGTAATACTACCTAGTTTTTTTCATCATTATATAAATATATATATATAAACCCATTTCTTTTCTAAAATTGTTTTTAAATCGGTATGGCCTTACATTTTTACCCGATCTACTTTAAATTGTAACAGCAGCTTCTTAATATTTTATTGTAACTATTTTGAACGGATTTTTAATGGGAATTGAAGAATTGTTTATGATTTTCGAAAAAATTAATATTGCTTAAAAATCGTACGTACTTTACTAGATTTTACGTTTTTCTTTGAAAATAATTTTAGTTATTTTGTTCTAGATTGGAAATTGCCTCCTGCAGACTATTTCCTGTGAAAAAAGTGGGTTTGCGTTCGTCACAACATAATTTTTGTCGTCTTCAACATCTCATATAAAAATGATAAAGAACTGTAAAATATTGATTAATTTATTGTGTATAAATTGTCAAAAATAACTTTTATTTTGATTAGACAAGGTGCCATCACTCCTTAAACATATTTCTTAGCAGTTCGTCAGCAACTTGCTAAGGATTGCTGATTTTTTATTAGAATACTATTCTTTCCATGCATATTAGTCGCTGCGATGCTGAGATACAAGCAAAGGTCATGGAGTTCGTGGCAAAATATAGTCCGCTTTTGTGCACATTGGAAATTATTTATTTATTGTGTTTCCTTTTTTTTTACGATAAACACACTGAGTTAAGTCTTCTAAGAGATCAGGAATTGATTATAAATTTATATATTATTATGAATCCAGGATGTATGGATTTAAATGAAATATATTAAAGGCTTAAAAATGATTAGAGCTTTAACTTTAAGACATAAAAGTAATGCACTTTTTCATGGGATAAAAATGTGATTGCATCAACGAATCTTGTAGGTCTTCATATGAGATCGTATAATCCTGTCCACATTGGAAATAATAACTTGATTCCGAACAAAAATTAATCAAATCCACAAAAAAATTTTTGAATATTGTCTGTCCTTGTTGAAGGTAATATATTATCCGCTGGGGTCTCCCGTGGTCTAACGGCTAGCGCCTTGGATTCATAAGCGGGAGATGGTGGGTTCGATTCCCAACCTCTGGCAGGAATTTTATCATCCCACGGCTCGCTGGTAAAATTCCTCGCTGCACCCTGGATGTCGGCGCTAATGACCTAGATGTAGATGCGCCGAAAAAAAAAAAAAAATTGTCCTCAAAGCAAGCAGCCGTAAGTCTGATCTAATGGATATAATCTACTTTCTAGAAAATAATATATCAAAAATGTTTTACATCAGAGATGTCCATTAATCCATGAATGTCCATTTTTACGGACTGTCCTTCACCTGGCGTTTCGCTAAATTGTTTATGATATATATCGTGGATATTTATAGACGCCGATTTGATTTTGCTTTCTCTCCACTAATTGTCGATGTGACATCCGCTTTTTACTCGGGTTTATTTCCAATTGACGTATCTCTCTATAAATCGTATGATATTGTCGTCAGTTATTTTTGGAATATACATATAAATATTTATGAGTATTACATATTCATATGTATGAGCAAGTATTTCATTCAAACATCTGCTTTGAAATTAGCGTTTATTTAAACTGTTGTTGTAGCAATTTGAGTAAATGTAGGACAATTAATGTTTGCTCCCAAATTTCAAATGTTTCTTCCAACCAGCACTCGAGGAGAACATGTTCATCAGAAGGAAGGCTTAACATGATAAAAATTACTATTGGGCGTCTAACGGTCGGAATTTTTGTTATATTGCAGCGAAAGGCACAACTAGAGAGGAATATGGTTTTGAAACTAAACTTGGCCGGTCAATTGGAATGGGATTTAATTTGTAACTATTTTTTTTTGTGTGTGTTTTTGTTCCCGTTTGAACGATTCGGCGTTGAACGCCGGGCTATCTACAGGTTGCCACCCTTTAATAACACCAACAGTACGTGGTCGGTCACCCATTCAGGTACTGGCCACGCCCGACGTTGCTCAACTTCGGTGATCAACGGTAACCAGTGCATTCAACATGACTATGGCCGATGTATATTATTAATTTAATTGATATCAAACGGCCGTTATTTTTCAACGGCAGCTAGACAATATATATTAAAAACGTGTCGTAAAAAAATCGGAAGTAGGTGTTTAGTTCAGAACAAAATTACATCACAAATTACTGATTGAGCCCTAGCTGTTATGGTTAGAGTTAGAATTTATTATAACTTATGTATTGCATTCATGGTCCTGTTTTTATTATTGAATTTGAACATATGTTACATAAAATATAATGAAGAAAGTTGTGTTTGTTTTTAAAGAATATATTTCTCTAATATAACACTAGCTATAGAAGATAGAACTTGAAGAACTGTTGGATTTTGGCTAAAATGTCAAATTTTTAGGAAAAACTAAATTTCGAACATAACGGCGTACTTTCTATCATATTTTTTTAATCAACAAGAGATACGGAGGAAGAACACGAGAACTTTTAAGAAGAACGCGATAAAAAGTTTCCCAGTCCTATTCCATCCTCTAGGGTTTTGCTTTAGAAGACGTCTGCCAAGAGCAGACCACAATGTTCGAAATATAGATATTTCTGAATATCTGACGATTTCTGTTCTTAGAATCCCAACTATGCCTTGATTTCTTACCAACTTAACGGCCGACTATCTACATCTCATTTTTTTTATTTATTATTTTGTAGTTATTGTAGGCAATTCTTTAGATATGCAGCTTCAGCGTGACAGCCGTTTTAAGACGATTTTAGCAAAAAAGGAGTTGTTTTTTTAATATATTCAGGCACCAGAAATGAGAAACAGGTAGATTTTTTTTATCACTGTTCTTTCCTTATTCGCGATTGCGAAGAATCAAGAGGACTAGCTTATTTCTTACTGCAAGCCTCTTCTCACTTTATGTGCCTGAGGTCAAGTTCATCGCTATCTCACATTTATTCGATGTCTCGTTACAGCAAGTGACGCGTTTTCAATAATAGTAAAATGAGTTTAAAAATTTTAATTGATAGTAAAAATAATTTAAACCTGAATATTTTTTTTTAAAAGTATGCCACCATTATAACAGTAAGCAATTTCTGCTAGTCTAACTTCTTCTTATCTAAGAGTAAAGATTCAATACGGATTCGAAACGATTTACTACGTCCCTCATATTAGTAGTTATGCATACTAAGCTTGGAGTACGTTACCCTCAGCGAGGAGGTCCTGAATGCAAAGCAGATCGTCGCCATAAACGTTAATGTAGATGCTCTCAACGCAGAACCGAGCTGATAACAGATTCCGCAGATAATTAGAGACATGTTGGCTCAGCAAGGTCTAGAAGTGCCCCCTAGGGGGCAGGTAGGTCTGAGGGAAGGGGGAAGGTAATTAGGGGGGATAGACTGTTAACTTTTATCGGCTGGAGGGGGCCCCCGAATTTACAGTCTTCATTCCGTTCTTCTAATTTGCGACAGGAGGTTAATTGCTAGTTCTCCTGATGAGGGGCTTGTGGCGCGTCGAAACCCGCCTTAAATCTCGCTCCTCACGCCCCCTCCCTCGATAATGAAACGGGGTAGATTCTCCTGCAATAAATGCCGGTATATTAATAAACAACAAGCAATTGGGCCTAGTAAAGCCCACTATTCTTACAAAGCTGCCTCATATCGAGACCATTGATGGGATGGGAATTTCTAGCAGCCGCCGAACTCAGGTCAGAATCCTATTAGAAGCTCTTTGACTTTTAGAAGCAAACGATTCGCAACAAAGTGATTAGTATGCCTGGCGTCAAGGATGATAGCATGTAGAAATCGCAAGAATCGAGCCGAAAAAAACCAACTGATTCTAATTTTTAAGTTTTTTTTTTAAGGCAACGGAATGTTAAATGCTAAATATCGTCGAGATCATTGATTGGGGTTAAAGCTTGGACAATGTTGCTTTACACATTAGAGAGTTTGCATATTGGTAACTTAAGAAATGTGGGACCATCAAAGGATTTGAAGAATTTTGGTTTTGGATATTTCAAAACGAAGGATTGAGTTTAACATGTTTCTAAACATTTGATATTCATTCATTTGAATCAATATATTCAAATTTTGATTAAGTTTAGCAAATAAGAAGAATTCAAACAACTTTTTAAGTTTAATAATTTCGTTATAAGTTAAATTCAGGAGTGATTTAGATAATATCTCCTAAATCGAAGGCAACGGCGAAATAATAATTATATTGAAACCGCTTAGATGACACAGTTCTTGCGAGTGGAGTTTTTCGAAAGTGAAATGAGTTGTGAACATATCGTCCCTATCATGTCAAACTATGGAATATGAAAATCGGACCAAACTAGAGAACTAACATATTCTATCCATTGACGAAGTAACATATTGAAAAATGGTCTTAATTTATACTTTATTTAAGGTATTAAAGGCTATTCTAAAGGGGTAGAGTTGCGGCAAGCCGTATCGTCCACAATCCTAGAGCAATGTCTCGTATCTGAAAAACGAGATTTTTCATTTTCGATAGTTTGACATAGTAAGGACGATATCGTCGATCAACAAACGATATCGTGACAAATGCAAACTATCGAATATGGCTAAAATCATATTTCATTTTCAATCTTTACCGATTGCTGTTGGACTGATGTACGGAAAACTCTCGAATCTAAGATCACTCAGTGAAAGGGGAAAGTAACCACTGTCAAAAGGAAGAATCTGCCAACTATTTGACTGTCCAAAGTAAAAAAAGTAATGAATAAAAGTTTTTTCACTCTGGAATGTGGTGACTTTCATATTCGATAGTTTCCATTTGTATCGACGATATTAGAGAAATTGTGATATTATTTTAATAATCGATAAAATTAATTGTTAAAATTAAATAAGCAACAATATATTCGAAGTTTTAATATTCCTAATTTATCGGCTTATTCAAACTAAATATGATGATTTCTTCAGCACTATCCGTTTTATTGAAGTTTATTTCTCTTCAATTGTTGTTTACTTATTGAAAAAATTAATTAAAACGACGACATAACGCTATATCCGTAGGATGAAATGCTAAAACACTAAGGTATGTAAATACATAATTCTAAGTTCACTTCTTTGCACCCTTAGATGTGTAATATCGTACGATAGAAGGTAATTCCCAGAATAATAGTCACTCATCCGAAATATGTTGACAATGTCCAACTGTCTAACCATTAAAACGATCATTTGGAGGAAATGTTCCAAGAATAACAGTAATCATATTGTTAATAAGAAAAAATAAAAGTAGAACATTATAAGCAATCAATTTGAATATTTGTTTCCGTTTTGAAAGCAAACTTATAAGTTTACAAGTAATTTAGAGCTAAATTGTTTTTTGGAAGATTGCCCACCCGAGGATGTGAACCCTCTGCCAACAGTATATGAATTTCTAAGATATCTTTGCACATTATTTTGGCGTCATTACTAATGTAAATTACAGGTCTTTGGCAAATTAAGCTCGAAAGCGTAGATAAGATTTTCCAACCGTTTTCATGAAGGATTGTGTTTTTCCTTCAATCTACGAAAAATTAAGGTTTTAAGAATGTTTGTCTATAATTGGCTAGATGATGTATATATTTAAAGATATATACTTTGTTGATAAAATCTATATGAATGGCTTTTAATAAATAGTGTCATTATATCTACAAAAAAAAAAATGTTTTTTTTGGTTTTTGGGTTTATTATTTGTTATGTAATGCATATATGATAGGAATAGATAAGTTTTTTAGTTCATGAAATATTTTTGTCAATGTGGGAATAGTAAGAAAATGGTCGAATGGCTGTGTTTATAGGAGTGATTGATACCTACACATAAGGTAGATTTTGGAATAATTTAATAATAATATATATAATAATAATTTTAAGGTTTAGTTGTTGATAAATGTGCCAGGATGACAAGGCATAGAACAAGCTGTTTAATAAAGAGGTTGTTTGTTTTAAGGCAAAAGAAGTTTTAAATTATACAAATAAACATCATTATAACGTTTTGAATTATACAATTATACAAATGTTGACATAGGGTTTTTATATTAATATAAGTGATTTAATAAGAGGATTTTTTTTTGTGAAATTCACTCTTTATTTATTTTTCTTTTAGAAGTCTGAGGTATCAATCATTAAAAGGTGTTTTAATTAAAGGTGTTTAAAGTTAAAACTTGACCTCAAAATTTACCTTTGGAGAAAAGAAAAATATATAAAAAATAAAAACTATATTGTAATCTAAACCCTTCTCGTGTAATTTTAATGTTCGCCCCCAAGTGTGCGATCATGGCCTGCACATTAAACGGAGCCTCTGCCATTATTTACATCATGCAGCGCTGAAATATGAATCTCGGTTGTGGTTTACTGCAAACTACTCAAATTCTTAGCTCAAAGGCTTAATTATCCAATTTAAAAAATAATGTCAATCTTCGAACTGGCCACAGGGGGAGGTACTGTAAGCGTATCTGTTTCTTGACCAAAAGGCGCACTAGGAAGAGAGTCTGGTAAGTACTGTCCTGCCGCATGGATGGGACTATTTACCATCTGGGACAACGAATCCAACCTTCAAACGATGACACAAGAAGATAAAATATAAATATAGTAACTGACAAGAGTTGCTCCGCAAAATTATGTAAACATGAATGAAAAAATACTTTATTCCTGGATTTCATCCTTTAAAAATAACAAATAAATACAGATGGTTGAATAAACAAATTTTACATAACAATATACCTATACGCAAAGAAGAACCGAAAACAGAATAACATGACTTATCCAGTCAACAAATTATGGAGATTCTTACCCAGATTTAACCTTTACTCTCAATATTCAAAATTGATGGACCTGAATATAAAATTTAAAAATTATAATAGACCTAAATGAACCTAAATAGGTTTGAAACGTCACAGATATAAGTTAATGTTTTAAACAACGTTTTTGAGCAACTCCTGACAGTTACTTCAAGAAGCCCCTTCAACTTACACAAAATATTAAGTGAGTGTCCGAGTTCTGAAATCAGATCCTCCAGAAGATGAGTCGAGTGCTCTGCCACAAAGCCAATCACGTAAAAATATCATCTTAAGCAATATCCTGAGATGAGAAACCGTAAGGTAAGAGTACTTAGTGGCATCGATGAAGATCCCTGTGGTTCCTAGATAAGGAATATCCTTCTGGACGTAGGCGAATAGAGTGCCAACATTTACTTTAGGCGGTCCATGCATGGGCATGCCTGGGTAGCTGTGTGCCAAATACGCCAATTTCTGCCCTTGTGTATTTACGTGGCAGACTAAGTTCGCCATGAAGTTGGTCTGTCTGTTTGGAACACAGTCGTAAGGATCGTCGAATCCTCAATATCCCTCAATGTACTCGAATATTTTGTTGAATTTTTATAATCTTTGCTTAATTGCTTTCTCCGAGCGTATTGCTGTTACGTAGGAAGCGCTGAAGCTTCGCTGCGAAGACCCTGAGAGCCTATTGCCCCCTGATAGAGGCTGGAAAGGACATAAGCTCTGAGCACATTGGCTGTACTAAGGTGTTCCAGTCCCATCCAATAAGAAGGGAAAGTGTTGATTAGTAAGTATGAGGCGCTCCAAGCGGCGGGTAGGGGAATCCGAATGCCGGCATTACTGCCTCCTTCTTCCCTGTTTCTGTTTTATAACTCCAATTACCAGCAATTGGTTCGGCGGCCATTGTAATTCCTCCCGGACCTACGGGGACTTCTTTATTTACAGGTCTCTTTTCTAATTAGATCAGCCTCCTTTCTTCCATCTCCTTCCCCCGTCTTCCTCTTCTTCTCCTTCGACTCACACAACAAATCTCCTGAGAGGATTAAGCTAATTCTTCCAAGGGAAGTGTTCTTGAGTCGAGATATTCTGTCTGTTTATTGCCTCTGGAACTTTCTTATTCGGATAACCCTTTCAAATTAAAGCTACCTTTTCCCATTCGCTCCAAGCACTCCTCAAATAGAACCCTAATATCCCAGAGAACATCAAGAATGAACGAATCTAATAGACGTAACCACCAGGCCATTACAATGTCTTTGAAATTTCGACTGAACACATTGCTTCCTATCGGAAAATTCGTGATACTAAATTTTCTCGATGTGTTAGCAAGCCATTTAATGTACAGCCAGTACCTACCCAGCTGTACATATATATATATGCGATAGTACTTCCTATATGTATCTACTTTGTTTCTCTCACACACTTCCATTCTCTCACTATGAGCTTTCATACCTATTAAATAATCTATTAAAGAATAATAACAATTTGTTTTCAAATATTCATTACCTACTGGGCCTAATCTCAATTATGTACTACTAAATCTATAATTATAGAACATTTCAAAATTATTACAGAGGATTTCTAAGACTATTATAGGTAATGTTTTCTATGCTAGATTTATTAAAAAATAAATAAATAAATAATATAGAAGAAAGTTGGACTTCGTCAACAGGTTGTGAACATGATTGTGATCAGCAAAAGTAATAAGGGGGTCAGCAACAGTTTGATATAAAGCTGTTTCTGATTATGCCTGTTCTCTATGGAGATAGTCAGTAGTACGGCCACAAAACATTCTAAGTTTCCCGTTTATTGGTGTCTAACGAAGTCTGGATAGACTATGAACCCTGAAGGTAAAGGACAAGAAACCCGTCTGCCAATCGGAATGACAAGTGTACCACTTACGACTGTGAGTTAAAATTGATTCTTACTATTCGAGCACAGAGGTCTGTTCTTAGTAAGATGGTGAAGTTTACTTGCAAAAAATTTCTGAAAAAAATGTGGCAAATCTTTAATCGGCTCTGAAACTGGCAGCTAATAATTATAATACGGCTGCAACATAAGAACAATTAATATTTTGGAGGATCGTCAAAAAAAAAAAAAAAAACGAACTTGAAGCCTACAGAAGGTAGTTTATTGGAAAGGCCCTCCAAGAACGGACTCAATCCTATCCAATGTCCTATGGGAGTGCTACGCACAGGCCGTTGAAGAGAGTCGACACTCTCTTACTATTGGCCTGTTCGTCCAATAGAGGACGAAGAGGATTGGATGTCTCAGGTGTCGACACTCTCTTAGTACCATCCAATCCACTCTCAGGGTCGTCCAGCTCTTAAGGTCTGCATTCAAATTGATTGCTTCCGTAATACCAACATCCGCCTTTCTTCAAATACTCTTCTGGTTCCATTGGAAAACTAATCTCACAACAATGGACAGGTATATGAAAAACGTTTTTGAACTCTGTAACTGGAATAAATGATGCGGCAAGCTGATAAATACTCGTGAAATCTCAACTATTATGTTTTTATCTTCGTGGACGGCGGAAGGTCAACAAATAAAATCTTCAACACTCAGTATCACCAACTTTATTTCATCCCTACATGTTTCACACCTTTATTGGTGCCTCTTCAGGGGGAAAAAATACAAAAATAAAACTTACAGCCTACACCTGAGGAGGATAACCTTCCACCAGTACGGCCACGTCTAGAATGATCATGGTCTGAAAGAATTCAATATGGCGAAAAATAAACAGCTGATCGATAATCGATATGTCATACCTTTAAAAATGAATTTCCAGAAGAAATATAGTCCTAACAATTAAAACCATCTTCCCACCTTCAAAATAAAAACATAATTTTACTTTTTGTCAAATAAGTTAATAAAAATAGTATTTAAATGTATTATTTCCGTTTTTTTATTCACCACTTTTTTTCCTATTTCTTATGATATGGACATTTTCCTTTATTCTTCTTTTCAATCTATTTCTTTCTTTACCCAATGTGCTAATATTTTCAAAATCAAAACTATGTTTATATTTTATAGCATGATAAGCCAACGCTGTTTTATTCTCTCCTTTATCAATACTTTGCGCATGCTGTTTAATTCGTTTTCGAAGTAACTGTTCCGATTCCCCTATATATGATTTATTGCAGCTATTACAGTTAATTTTGTTGATATTGTATTTAGTTTCTTTTAATTTTAATTTATCTTTAATATGACTAAAGCTATTTTTTATTCTGTTGTCATATTTCCAAGATATCCTGCCTATATCTTTACATATATGTCTTATTTTGTTGGAAATTATTGGGTTATAATTGAAGCCAAAATAACGGCATGGTTCTGTATTCTGATCTTTTAAAAACTTACATCCTTTTCTGCCTAATTGTTCATAAATATGATTATTATATGGCGTTGTGCTTTCCCTCAATATATCTTTGTCCTTCTCCGTTCGAATTCCCTTGCTGAAAAAATCATCAATTTTTGCTTGCTTTATTTTAGTTCTTTTTATGTAATTAGTTTTTTCCTCCGATCCACCACTTGATTCTCTTTTTCTTTTTAAACTATTGCCACAATTCAAATTTGGACTTTCAGTAGTAGATATATTTTCTAATTTTATGCATTTACTTGCTATTTGTTCATCGTCATCCCTTTTCCTCTTTAGAACATTTTTCTTATCCTCCAAAAAGAATTCATCTGAAAATTTAAAAAAGGGTCAGTTGAAGAATAATCAACTATTATGTTTTTATAATCCATTTTAGACAAAGGTTGTGTTAGTCTTTTACATCCTCAAAGCATTGTACCAAAATTCAGTACTCCATAGTTCTCAAATGTGGAGCAATTTTAATATAATTCAGTGGAGTGGCACCCATTTCATTCTCGTTGAGGATGCTGAAGTTCATATATTAAATTCAAAATGATCTGGACAAGAGTCTCCGCTTGATGATCTCTGTTTTCAGTAACCTCAGTGCAATCTACTTCTTATTTCATGGAGTGTATACCAATCAATAAGTTGGTAAATAACTTGATAGGAAACTGTTAATATAATAATAGTATACTTCCAAGAAGGCAAGCAGGAAAGAAGAGCTAGCCATAACTCGAATGAGAATCGGACACACAAAACTTTCAAATGGATTTCTGATGTCAACATAACAATGTCCAAGTTGTGATGAAACATTATCTATAAGAAACATTATACCTCCACTACAGGAAGAAATTAGACGAATTAACCGTCACCGCATATATGAGCATTGCATTAAAATAATAGCTTCTTGAAAAACTTCTTCTTCAAATATATAATAATATATAAAGAAGAAATAAATATATTTAAACAAATAAATGAGTAAAATATAAAAATAAATAAATGTGAAAAATATGAGAAAAAGTAGAGTAATTGTAGTATATACATATTACGGGATTGTATCTATTTGTATAATTTAGAAAAAAAATAATAAGAGAAAAAAAGAAAATAGCATCCATAAAAATTAAACAAACAGCACCATTACATTATATTAGTAAACCTAACAAACGCTCAACATAACAAAATCTGAAACTGATAATACCCGAAGTCTTTTGTCCTAAAATTCTAAATGAAACAGCCAGCCTAAACTAGCGAGAATACATTCAATTACACTTCTCTTTGAAAAACGTTTTGGAGTAGTCGTTCTGACCCTTCAGTGTTTCCACCAGCGCACAGTGGGCCGTTTCGCAGATCTAGGCGGACAAGCTCACAATTTTATTTTAAATATTAGCGTAAAATGTAGATAATTTTATTTATTATTTTTTTTATTTCTAGCTGAAAAAAAATATGTTAACGGCCACTAAAGTTAACCACTAAAGTTTTTAATAATTTTATAGGGTATTTTTCATTAAGCAATATTGTAAATTTTGAAAAATGTATTAGGAGTTTGTTCTATTAAAAAAAAAAAAAAAATCTGCCAAACCACTACGTTTATACATATATATAAACGCATACAGCATTCAAGGAAAACTTATCTTTGCTTTCTTTAATAAGTTACAAAATATATATATTTTGATATTAGATAACTATCTAACTATTAACTGTTAATTTTATTACTATCGAATATTACATTTTTCGATCACAAACTGAAACAGTTGGTCAGAACGGCTTCGCTTGCTGCAAACATGCTATTTACAGAAGAATTATTTTCTTCACAAACTATGTCGCACTACTGGAAAAAAAATTACAAAAGTATTATCGCAAAAAACGGTTGATGGTGTTTGAAATTAAACATTTTGAACTATGATATGAAAAAAAAAAAACAACAGTCTGGCCTTCTTTGGTTATCATAAAGTTTTGGTCCAAAGAAAATTAACTTTTTTTTATTTCTCTTTAAAAAAAAAAAAACACCTTCGTTTCAAGGACCTTATTTTTTTTATTTCATTAATCTGCATCATATAAGTGCATAAATGGTATCTACATACCCCTAGTTGTTGTATCCATACTAGCAGAATAAACTATATTAAAAACTGATTGATTGCACTGCAACACAAACTCCGTAACTTTGTCGAAATCAGCCTGAGCAGCTTTTTGCATATTTTACCAAACTTCAAGGGCACCTAACTTTCCAGTAACCAAAGATTATTAGATAATATTGTGTATCCGCCTTATATAAAGTATCTATAGTAATATAATCGACTAAGTTTTATGATCTTTTTTATTTTATTTTTGAGTTTTGTCCATCTAGTTATGAGAATAGGTCCACTGTGCAGCGTTCCGCTGAGTGTATTGAAGTTTATGTGAAATCCGTTAAGAAAAAAGATCTCAATTTGCTGTGTGCCAAAAAATTTAACCATGATGATGGCTGACATGTAGGAACGCGTAATTTAACATGATAGTATCACCTTCATTTCTTAAACACTATTTAAGTATATTTTTATAATTCATTGGTTTACATAAATTTTTACGAATGTATATTCTATTTAATTATGAAAAGATATGTGTGCAGCTCTGCACCAAACTGTATTGGATACTAAAAATTAAAATGGCTCTACCATAGGGTTATAATGGACAGAGAAAAATAAAAAAAAGAAATGCGATGCTCATAATAATATGGCATATAATATATTCTTCGTTTTGACATAAAGCGAGTTCTTTTCCTGGGAGATATGAAATTTCCCTCCATGCTTGTTCATGGTGGGAAATTTCACCACCTCAATATCATTACTGAAACTGAAGTCCCTTGGAAGAAGATTGGGGGGGGGGGAGAGAGAGAGAGAGAGAGAGAGAGAGAGAGAGAGAGAGAGAGAGAGAGAAATTAGGAGGTGGAGGGAGTGAAAAGTGGTGGGAAGTTATCGGTTAATTCTTAAAATCAAATTAAGATTTTTGAAATAAGTTTAATTTGCATATATTTTTACATTTTTTTGTTGATTTCTTAATCTCCTTAGGTCGGAGTATTCTATAACATTTTCAGGTCAAATGTGACTCAATTACTCATAAATTAGTGGATAATGATAAATGTATTTATTTATCAACTAATAACTGTCCGGAATTTACCTTAAGATAAAGAGAGGACTAAAGAAATGATAGAGAAAGAGCTGGAGAAATGGACAGGTTGGAGTGAAAAAATGGGAAAGAGAATAAGTAAGACAGGAGCCGGGCAGTAGTACGCCGGTAGAAGCTAGCCCATGCAGGTGTGTTTGTGCAGGGGAGGCAGGAGGACTGGGTGGAGAGGGTGGGAGGGAGAGGGGAGAGAGGACGCAGAGACAGGCATGGAAGAAGAGTGAGACGGCGTGTGTATGTGTGAGCTAAGCGAAAGAGAGGATAGTGGAGGGAGAAAGAGAGAGGTAGTGAGAGAGAGAATTTAAATGGGGCCAAGAGGGGTAGACCCTCCCCTTGGTCGCCATGACGACGAAGGCGGCTGACGGACAGCCGTCAGGCGGTATTGATCCCTCGGACACTGACGGACCTGACGGATTATTGTCAACTCTCGCCAAACACCTACATGACTTTCCTACATTCTCAAGATTATCCGCCACAATCCGCCAGCTGGTTAAAGCTATTCATTCAACAATTTGATGCATTCTGCAATTAATATTGTGCAGTTGCACCCTGAAATGCGTGTGTATGATGTTGGTGATGTTATCGTTCACTTCTTACTCCCTGAAAACTATCCACGACAATCTACAGTTGACGATATCACACCTTTGGTAACCTGAACGTATTCTGCATATAGTATTGTGCAATTGCATCTTGCACAATGAAGATATGCATCGTGCCGAAAGTACCGTTCGGATTCTACAGCCTGAAGACTCTCCACGACAAACTAGAACTGAGTATATCACTTCACTCGTAATCTAGACACATGCTACACAAAATATCGTGCATCTTGCACAATGGAGGTATGCATCTTGACGAAATTACCGTTTGGATGCTACAGCCTCGATACTCTCCATGACAAACTACAAGTGAGGATATCATTTCACTCGTAATCTAGACACATGCTACACCAAATATCGTGCATCTTGCACAATGGAGGTATGCATCTTGACGAAATTACCGTTTGGATGCTACAGCCTCGATACTCTCCATGACAAACTACAAGTGAGGATATCATTTCACTCGTAATCTAGACACATGCTACACCAAATATCGTGCATCTTGCACAATGGAGGTATGCATCTTGACGAAATTACCGTTTGGATGCTACAGCCTCGATACTCTCCATGACAAACTACAATTGAGGATATCATTTCACTCGAAATCTAGACACATGCTACACTAAATATCGTGCATCTTGCACAATGGAGGTATGCATCTTGACGAAATTACCGTTTGGATGCTACAGCCTCGATACTCTCCACGACAAACTAGAACTGAGTATATCACTTCACTCGTAATCTAGACACATGCTACACCAAATATCGTGCATCTTGCACAATGGAGGTATGCATCTTGACGAAATTACCGTTTGGATGCTACAGCCTCGATACTCTCCATGACAAACTACAAGTGAGGATATCATTTCACTCGTAAACTAGATATATGCTGCGCCATATATTGTGCAATTGTAGCTTGCGCAATGGTTAGGTTAGGTTACAGTTTATTCAGGGCGATTAACTTATATAGTTTTTACTCCCTTTGTTTGCTACGACATTTGAAGTTTTATTTATTTCCTTATTTTCGTTTATATATGTATATATGCACACATATCATTTGCACATTCACACACATACGCTTACATACATTGCCAAATAATTTATCTTAAGTAAAAATAAATAAATCACATTTTATTATTCATATAATTAATCTAAATTTATAAAACAAAAGAATATAACATATTTTATAATTTTTTCCATATATATAACTTAACAAATAATTAATCTTAATTCGTAAAGCAAAAGTAGATAAAATGTTTTAAACGTAATTTTTTTTTTTTTTTTTTTTTTTTTTTTTTTTTTTTTTTTTCCCTCCTATTTATCGCATGTATACTATAACTTAAAAAATAATTAATCTTAATTTATAAAACAATTTTTTTTTTTTTTTTTTTTTTTTTTTTTTTTTTTTTTTTTTTTTTTTTTTTTTTTTTAAATTTTAAATTTCTTCAACAGTAAAATCCTTATGTTACAAGTAAATTTCTTATATTTTATTATATATGTTAATTTCTTTTAACAGTTTTATTATTTTATCTATTGATTCTTCGGAGTTTTGTAAAGCTTCTTCTCTTCTACGTGGTATTTTGTGCTTTATAAATATCTGGTTGAGGAGAGCGCATTCTTCCAGTATGTGTTGAATGGTTAAGGGAGATTGGCAGGATTCGCACTTAGGTTCAGCAGTTTTCATAATTAAATGTACATGGGTTAGGTTTGTGTGTCCTATCCTCATCCTTGCAATAACAACTTCCTCCTTCCTGTTGCCTCTCACTGAGCTTATCCACTGTTTAGTTGTTTTCTTGACAGCTTTTAATTTGTTTGTGAGTGGGATTTCTGTCCACATGGACTCCCAGCATTTCCGGACTCTATCTTTTAGCCACGTCTTCATGTCATTTATTTCGTATAATTGGATGGGCGGGCTGTTCATCACAGCAGCTTCTTTAGCGGCTTTATCAGCTGCCTCGTTTCCTGCTATTCCAGAGTGACCAGGGGTCCACAGAAAAATTATAGTTTTATTGAGGCTATTTAATATTTCCATGTAATTGTGTAATTGTAATTGTAATTGTCATGCTTGCGCAATGTCGGTATGGTTCATCGTGAAAAAACCATTCGTATCCTACAGCCTAAAGGCTTTTCAACACAACCTGAGGATACCATATACACTCAATCCATCCTGCACCGAATATATTGCAGTTGCATCTTGTATTATGACGGTTTTTATTTTATCATTTTATCCTTAAGCCTCTAGACATTATTAGCTTATTTCTTTCGTGGGATTATTACCGTATGAAATTTGCAATCTAAACGTTATCCACCACAATCCAAAACTGAGGATAAAACTTATATTCATTGCCACCTAATGCATTTTGGACCTAATATTGTGCAGTTTTGTATGTTGACGGTTTCAGTTTTAGTTTTATTGCCCTTTGTATGCTAGAACCACAAGACTGTCCGATAGACATCTCAACTAACGATATCGGCTAAATCAGTTACTAATTGCATTCTGCGTTTTAAATTATGCTGTTATAGTGCCATACGTCCCTTTGAATGAACCGAAACACAACTATCCCTGGACTTCTTATCATCTCGAGGACTGAATATTTGCATCCCATTAAAATCGTTTCTAACGTTTGACACCCACGATGCTAGACGCCAAAATCAACTAGTGTTTCAGTTAATGCAGCTGTAGCCTGGGATATGCCGGCCTGCGATTTGAGGTTGCAAGAGTTCCAATCAACAGACGTCTTTACAGATCAACAGAGTCAACTCATGAGAATCCTTTGTAAGTTCAGTAAAATTAACAACAATTTGATTTAGTGCAATTATGTACAGCAACATACTCCTCCACTAAACGTGGGCACCTAATGTTACCCCATTCTAAATTACAGAATGCAATAATCTTCCTGGTAGGATATTATGGCCGGATGATCTACAGGTTTGGTAGCCGTTTATAAGCCAATGGCGCCTCGTTTTCAAGGTATCTTCATCGTTTCTTGAAATCAGAGATCGGGCGGAAACCAGTGCATTCAACGCCACTAGATTTCCTAAATGGTCACCCATACGTTCGACGAAACCTAACATATGAAATAGAACTGTATATTCAACGGCATGTGGTTTCCGAGACCCGTCGCCCATCCGTACCTTCCGGCGTTCCACATACGTATTGGGTAACATCGCAGTGTTAACGTCTTATCAATTACAGCCTGGACATGGTCATCCTGAAAAAAATTAATGACCAAAGCATCGATACACTGCTGGGTAGCAGTTCAGTTCTGTTCAATAACAGATTAATAGAACGTGACTTATAAAAATATCTTAGGTCATTCTGAAGACATTTAATGACCAAAGCATTGATTATGTGGCGCACATCACCTCAATACCAGACTAATACGGCGAATACATTAATAGCTCGAAGTTTGTCTAGGATAATTCTAGAAATGCACCCAATCCTACGCACCATTAGACAAATAGCGTGTTAATAATTCCCCTCCAATGAATATGAAGTTCACTTAAGTCGGTATAATATGAATATCCTACTCAATATACCGGCTACATAACTTGTTAAAGAGAAGACAAATTGTTTCTCTCTCTATCTTTATATATATATATATATATATATATATATATATATATATATATATATATATATATATATTCACAGGATGTCCCCAAAATAAACGGCCAAACTTCGGGAACCGATGCAGGGTGAAAAAATAAAGAAAAAAAGTCCTTTGGCATATTTCTTGTTTTCCTTCGTTTCCGAGAAAAATGCAAACAACTAAAATACCATTGTGAATAGGCATTTTTTCATAATGCATACATAAGAATTATTAAAAGTATATGTTTTACCTTCCACCTCCTCTACCCAACCTCTCCTCCAGAAAAAAAAAAATTTCTTGGTAAAAAAAAATAAATTACAGCATGTAAAGCTGCAAGTTCAACATAATTTAGAATAGCTACTTTTCTTCAGAGGAAATTGAGAAAACATAATACAAATAAACTTTCAATTCTTAAAAAAATCATTTCAATTCTTAAAACAGTTTAAATTTAACACTGGGCGCATACATAATTATAAAATAACAGTTTCTCTTCTAATAATTCCTAGTAACCAATTTAAAAACTGTTCAATGGTTTGGCTCCTTCACATCGCACATTGACAGACTGGATGACATTTGCTCTGATGTAATCTGTTCCCAGGCCCATCTGATGCGACGGATGAGGTGCTCCCTTGAGCCAATGGGCTCTTTGTAGACCAAATATTTAATATGTACCAATGCGAAGAAATCCAAGTGCGTGAGGTCTGAAAATCGAGCCGGCCAAGATACCGGCCCATCACGTCCTATCCAACGCCATGGATAGTTAGTGTCCAAGTAATTTCGGACGGCCCTCCCGTAGTGGGCTGAAAAACTCTAGATTCGGAACCAGCTTCCCAATCTCTGTGCTAAAAGGACTTCCTCCAAGAACAGAGGCAGTTTATTATGGAGTAATGCGTGGAAAGAATCTGCGTTAAGTCGAGGGGTCAAAAAATGGGGACCTAATACTTCATTATTCCACGCAAAATCAGCGGCATACTCACTCCCATTTTTGGGGGGGGGGGGGTGATGAAGGGGATGGAAGGGTGAGTGGGGGGGGGGGGGTAGAAGATAAAACATATGCTTTTCATGATTTTTTATATTGGCATTGCGAAAGAATGCCTATTCACAATTCTGTTTTAGTTTTAGAGAAATATCGTAAACGACTTTTTTTCATTCTGCATCCATTCCCGAAGTTTGGCCGTTTATATTGGGAATAGACTGTATAAATTAGGAATTACGACATCCAGAACAATGCGGAGAGGAATCCGGCGAAATATCGCGTAGAAAGGAGGAGCAAGACCGCTGGAGAAAGAATCTGCATCGCAAACACACACAAACACATACACGCACACAAACACACACACACACACACACACACACACACACACACACACACACACACACACACACAAGTCATTGTCGATCTCTCTCTCTCTCTCTCTCTCTCTCTCTCTCTCTCTCTCTCTCTCTCTCTCTCTCTCTCTCTCTCTCCCTCTCTCTCCCTCTCTCTCTCTCTCTCTCTCTCTCTCTCTCTCTCTCTCTCTCTCTCTCTCCTCTCTCTCTCTCCCTTTCTCTCTCCCTCTCCCTTTGTCTCGCTCTCTCCCTCTCTCTCTTTTTGACATGGATATGTCTTAGCTATGACCTAGTGTGACTCTAAAACTGTGACGCTTTGGCTACGTCCGGACGATGGTACACGAGAGTTACCAAGGCGAGTAACAGGGTGGTTACCGTACTATTGAAACCGTCAAATTTTCATAAGTTATGACGTAAAATCCATGGAGATTAAATCAGTGGAGTTAATTACAGCGTAATATTAAGCATTACTTATGGGCAATAAATAATGGGCCCTGCTCCAGATGAATAAGACATTGTGTGGATAACTCGTTATGCCCCCTCTAGACATATCCATGATATAAGCTATTTCCCACAGGGAAATTGACCTAGCCTATGACACCCCTCGTATCAAGAAGACCTACATATGTGCCAAATTTGGTCAAAATCGGTCAAACTGTATGGATTTCCTAGTTTTGTAATATTTTTTTCTCTCTCTCTCACCCTTTCTATTTCTTTCAAAATAATTCCAGATAAATATTGCTGTGTTTAAGAGCAAATATAATGTGCCACTGAAAGCCTCCGTGGATCTACAGGGACTATAGAAGAGCTATATAAAGCTACAGGAGACAAGGTCTACACGGAGTTAGATTGATGAACATTTGACGGATGTAGGTGTCGATAGCAAGTCAGTCCTTACAAATCGGCTGTCAGCTCTAAATCACTCGTCTGTCATCGGCTTACGAGTTCTCACTCAGGAATAGATATGAAATTTTTATCAAATCCGGAGAGGAAATATTTTTTTATTTTATTTTAGCGGGAAGGGCGGAGTGGCAAGACTGACAGTTAGGCGCCCTTTTTTAAAGACATTGCTATCTGTTTCCCATTGACCTAGAGAGTGGCACTCCATCAAAGTCCTCTCGCTACGTCACATCGATACATCTCAATCAACTACCTATCACTCTTAATAACATCATTCATGATTCTCTCTCTCTCTCTCTCTCTCTCTCTCTCTCTCTTTCTCTCTTCTTCTTGTGGTTTTGTCCCTCTCTCTCTCTCGTTCTTTGTCTATGTTTCTGTCTCTTTTTTTTTTCTCGCCTTCTCGTCTCGCGGTTGATTTTCTGCCTCCGATGAAATGTTGCCAAAATCTTCCTAACTACATAACACCTAGGACCCTGGTAGAATGATTGGTTACGTCCAATATAACGCAATCAAACCCAAACGTTTCAAAGGCATTCAGTATTTTTTCATTTTTTTTCTTCTGACAAGAGTAGGCTTTATGGGGACTTTTTATCAGACATGTAGCACGAAATCCGAGGGTATCTGACGTCAAGTAACGTAAATAAATTAAATTTTATGTGCCTCAATTTTTTCAATGTCAGTTATTTGAATTTATTGTGTTAGGAAAACGTCATTAAGTAAATACTACGAGTTTGGCGAAAAGGTATTGAGGGATTCGACTTTATGCGGAAAAGTTTCTATACACAGTTCAGCCGTTTGTAACACTTCATGCAATCAGTTCTTGAACATCATATTGAAGAGACGAAAATTCGGAGATTATGTAATAAATTTTCACATTATTGCTGTTTTTTTTTTTTTTTTTTTTTAAGATTCTTCTTGTTAGACATATCTATGATCTTCATTTTTTGCATTTAGGGAAATGTTTTATAGAACAAACAGTTTCCAGTTTCGTTTCTTTCCTTGATTTTCATTTTTTTTGTTTTTTACTTCGGCTTCCATGGCATTAATGTCGGGCTATCTACAGGTGTCCGCCTTTTTAGCACTTTCCTCCGAAGGAAAGTAGCTATTGAGGTTGCACTCATGACGGAATTTTTGAAAAATTTCTTCATATCTTTATCGATCCTACCTAGTAGACACCGAAAATGACCCCCGTTAAAATTTATATATATATATATATATATATATATATATATATACTAGCTGTTACCTGGTGTGCAATGCTACACCTAATTTACATTAAATATTGTAGCCGGGGCGTGCCATGCTACACATGCTTCATATTATATAGTTGTAACCCAGCTTCCATGGTATGCCTACTTTATATTATATATTTTAAAAAATGATTGATTATATGACATTTGTCCAAATTATGAGAATATAAGATTATAAATTGAGAGCTCAGATGAAAAAATTATTTTCCAATTTTTTTAGAGAAAGTGGGGTGGAAAATAAATTAACCCTTATTTTAAGAAGTATACTATTTTTAAAAAGTACCGTTATTTTAAAAAGTATACTTATTTAAAAAAGTACCCTTATTTTAAAATGGTATTACAATTAAATGATTCCAAATCATTTAATTGCCATGCCGTTTTAAAGAAAATCCAAACCAAACTCCCTGTGTTTAATTTTTTTAAAGAAAAAAAAATGTGTGGTCCTTAAATAAATAGCAATCAAATTGAGGCATTTAATTAAGGTTATGATTAGTTATAAGTTGTAATAATTATAACTGAAACTATATTCTTTATTTTCATTGATTTTTTTTTAAATATAATATTTTTTTTTTTTAAGGGCTTCGCACCTAAAGCTAAAACCTCAACCTTGCGCAAATATAATATTAATATGTTATATTGTTTACCTGTTCATGTAATAATCTGTGACTGAGTTTTTTCTTATGAATGAAAAAGGTAGGTAAGTGGTGCAGGGTTTATGTTATTTATGCCAAAAGAAAGTTTTAACATATTGTTTCAAATACACTTTCAAATTTATTTTTTTTTTCATTTTTTTTCCATTTCTATTAAAGCTTCTGTTTCAAATTTTATGGTTCATGAGCTCTTCTATAAGGATAGTCCTTCTATCATAGGAAATAGGGGCATCTAAGAAGAAAAACAAATTTAAGATATTTTTCTTGCAGTTATGGACAACAATGAATTAAAGATATTTGGGAATTTCAATAACGACATTGATTTGGCGAGCAACAATATTTTTACCATAATTGCAACCGTATTTAAAAATTTAGTTCAAGAGCTGGTAACACACTTTTCAAGTGTTTTATGCACCTTGAAATTTTGCTATAGTGGGTCTCTAGGGTAGATAAAAAGGTAATCAGGTAATCAGTAACAAAATATGGGCCAAAAATAGTGTTTTATTCAGAAGCCATAATTCTTTAATGTAAAATTAAGGCAATTCTATAATGAATAATATATAAGGCAGACACTTTTAAGGGGGATAACATATAAAAAAAAAAAAAACCGAAGTGGGTCTTTTTTAATATTAAATGAAGTTTTTTCTTCACACCTCTATTTAAACACCATAATTCAAAATAATTACAAAAAGGCAGACACTATCTCTGAGGCGGCGCTAATGACCTAGAAGTAGATGCACCCTAAAAAAAAAAAAAAAAAAAAAAAAAAAAAAAAAAAAACTATTTCTGAGGTTTTGTAATCAGCGAACATGACAATAAATTTATCCGATGATAGACTGCAATACACTGCGTGTAACCGTAAGAGTGAGTGAGAGCACCAATCATAAGGACAGGACAGTTGTGGTAGTTCTAGAAATAAAGTAACTTGCCTTAACTATACATTAAAGATTGTGAATAAAATACTATTTTTGTGACATATTTTTTCCCCTATGGTCCAGGAAACACATATATGCCTTACCGTACCACGAGATGCAATACAGCAAAATTCCAAGGTGCATAAAATACTTCATGAAATTTGCGTTACCAGCTCTCCGACTAAATGGTGACAGTCAGAGGATATAACTATCTCAGATATATATATATATATATATATATATATATATATATATATATATATATATATGTATATATATATATGTGTGTCTGTCTGTTAACACGATAGCGGCCAGAGTATTTGTTTTTCTTCATGAAACGTGGTATATAGCGTTTAAATAGCAAACGATTGAACGAGTTCGTTAACCACCAAAATCGGTCCACCTGGGGGGGGGGGGGGGGTTTACCCCGGACCCAAAACACTAATTTGACCATACCAGCCGTAGTTTTGTTATATTTCAACGAAACTCGGTATTCGTTATATTGATCTATAGAGAGAATTAAGTTGTAAAAATAAACTAAATCGGTTCATTACAAGGGGGGGGGGGTTACTCCGGACCCACAATACCAATTTGCCACTGCCAGCCGTAATTTTCGTTACATTTCAACGAAACTTGGTATTCGTTGTGGTAATCAACAGAGAAAAATGAGTTGTAAAAATAAACTAAATCGGGTTATTCGGAGGGGGGGGGGGTTTACTCCGGACCTAAAGTACTAATATACTCATACCGGTCGTAATTTCTGCTGTATTGTAACGAAACGCGGTATATGTCGTGGATATCTCATGAGAAAGAAGTTTTTTTAAAAGTGAAGTAAATCGGTCTATTGGAAAGGAGGGTTTACTTTAAACTCTGTTTCATTACAATTAGCCCGCCAGACGTAGGTTCCCAAAGCCGCCGCGATGAGCGCTATCTCCCACTAGGGGGACTGTATCCTGTTCCTGCGTCAGATCAAAAGACGGAAAATGAAGTTTTTGTGTATTTATTAAGTAGTTTAGTACCATGTATAAGCATAACTCTGGAAGCAAATTATTTACAAAATTAATAATTGAACAGGCCTCATAAGAAATGTAAATGAGCAGAACTATTCACGTTTTTATTTTATTTATATAGGTTATTTACAGCAAATTATTCACTAATGTAGTCTACACTGAAAAAATTCTGAGGAAAGTGCTTAGTTATGCAGCTCCTGCGTGACGGACGTTTTAAACACACCCTTGTTGCAGCAAGGCATTTTTTCAACGATCCCATCTCTGAATAACGTCAAACTGCCACAAGCGAGACCCGAACCCATTCCTCCCACATGAGAATCCAGCATACTAGCCACTAGACCACGGGGAAGCCCTCATTGGTTGGCTTCTCTTTGTCAATCTTTGCGAAAGGCAGTCTCCTTCTCAAACTTTAAGAATGTTTTGAAGGAATGTAATTCAAGTTAGATTTATAAAGGCATTTTTGAGAAATGTCACTTTATTATTGATTCTACACACCAACGTAAATTACTCCGAAACTTGCTATGCAACACGAAAACCTATAGAATCGTCTCAAAAAATAACTGATAACGTGTTTATTAGGAGTGGTGGTATACTAAGGGGGCACCTATATTGGCCCCAATCCGATCCGAACCGATAGCCAACGACTGTCGGAAGAAAAAGAAACACATGCATCTCAATGGAGGTGCCTACATTGGTCCCGACCCGACCCGATGGCCACCGATTCTCGGCCGTTCAAACTTGTTTGTTTCTAGACTGATATTGGACTACCGACGCAAAATGGCGCTAAACGACTTATTCGTTGTTTCAAAAACGTCTACAGCCTGTAAATATTAACCAATTTTCAGATGAACTATGTCATTTCAAAGTTTTGTTTTTTCCTTTCCTTGTTAATTAAATTACGTGGTATGTTTATAACCATCCAATGTTTATAACCGCCCAATGTTTATAACCTTCCAATGCTTATAACCTTCTTGCAACCTTTCTTATACATAATTTTAAAACATGAATGCTAATGCTTCTCTTATTGTAGTGTAAAAGTTAAAAGATAACTGTTACACGATTTTTTCGGGACTGATATACTTCCAGAAGATTGATTGCACTTTTTTTGAAATGAAAGCTAATACAATTTACAACACCTTCGTCTGACCAGGGTTTTGTTTTTTGTTCCTCTTGTTTATTAAATTACGTGAAAATAATTCACGAACATTTACAATTTAACATAGAATAATATTTTTCATTTAACTTAATGTCAGCAATGATATCGTCGAAATTTAACATTCAAATCCTGATTAGACTTGGAAAAAATCACACGGGCATCTTCAATACGTATATTTGTCTTAATTCACCAATGAGATTAATAAAAATTAATATGATTTTTCAATGATTTGAGAATGGATTTTGATTTTTTCCAAATCTAATCAGGATTTAAATGTATAATTCCAACGAAATCAGTGCTGGTATTAAGTTAGATGAAAAATATTATTTTATGTTCAATTGTAAACGTTCGCGAATTATTTTCACGTAATTTAATAAACAAGAGAAACAAAAAACAAAACTCTAGGCAGACGGAGGTGTTGTAAATTTTATTAGCTTTCATTCAACAAAAAAATCACTGAAATCGGTAAAGATTTGGAGCCTGTAGTCTTTTTTGAAACACGAAATGTCGTTTGGCCCCAATGTGCGTCGGCCATTGTCGGTCAAACGAAATCGGATCGGGAGAAATACAGGTCCATTGTAGGTACGGCCTAAGGTTGGTAATTGGATTTTCAAGAAAAGAACGTTGACAGTTGTGATTGCGAACGAGATATGAATAAAATAAGGAGATTGGGGGCTTCAAGTCCCTCCTTGTGCATCTTAAGATTCAAGTTAAATTACAATAAAAATAGCAATTTGTTAAATTTCACTATTTTAATGCCTTCTTTAATAAGTTATTTAAAGTGCTACAGTCTGTGTGTCTGTAATAGCCAAACGGGAATAATATACCTAAGTAATATACCGCAAGGCATATAACACCTGGTAGGTTATACTCTCCTATGTTTTGTTGATCAGCCGTGACAGAGAGGCCGATGATACCTCTGTATTTCTCTAAGCTGATTGGCCAATCGACGTATCCGCTACCCCATGAATTATGAGACAACACAAACGTCACGTAGTCCGACAGTTTTGTCCCTCCCCCCCCCCCACGTCCCTCGACATCCAAGCCGTCATAGAGACCAGGAGTGTGTGTAAACGTCACATTAATTACTAATGACGTCATCTGATGTGACGGTACACCGCTTTATGGAGAAGGAAGTTCAGTGGGACAATCTGTCACGTGACACTTTCAGCCTGCGGTCTCGTGACATCTCGATTCAACTCAATCAAAATATATATATATGTACGGTTTTCTTTGTCTCTCTTGCTCTCACTCCGATCCATACACATGCTGTCTTATAACACCTGTTTAATTAATGATACTTTAATACATCGACAGCAAAAAACGAGATAACTTGTAGTTTACTTGCCATTGCATTGGAGGCCAAAGTTCATTACTTGTATCCAACTTCAGACCATACAAACACTTGTAGTTTTTAAATAAGACGCATTTTGCTAAGTTTGACACGGACCAAGAAATCATTGTTAACCCGACAATGAGCCTGAAAAAAATGTTGTAGTAAACGTGCAAAACTTACAACGTTAACCTAACCATGTTGCAATTTCCAATAACGGTTCTCAACTTGAAAATCGCATGTAGTTCTTCGCATTGCTTGCAGACGGATGGAGGTTTTACAAAATTTAATAACTCATTAACAATGATGAATTTACTTCTACAGTACAAAGAATATCCGGACTCTTTGCTCTAGAAAGACTATTTATTTTCAAAAGCTTCCATATATTTATTGAAAGTACCTAGGAGGGAAAATTAAATGATTTGTGATTTTTTACTTTTACTGATTTCAGTTTTTGGTTCATCAGACAAAATTTTTGCCCTATGCTCTTGAGGCGGTTGCTCTTGAATCTCAATGTTGATCGTCCAACAACGATGGTTCGTTTTCTAATGAAACTTGATCGAAGATGTTTCATTTTACCAATGCGATTAAACCAGCTCAGTCACGCTGTCAGCAAGACGATAACTAGATCCTTTGATACAGTTGTTTAAGTTTATTTAAAATCTAAAGTTTCAAAGCGAGACTTTTGGCTAAGTAGATTAATCCAGAACGACACCTGAAGTAAATAGAGTTCCAAGGAGTCTTTGATACTTGGAGCAAATGCGTTACCTCGGAAATCCTGTTGCTCTCGACGAACCAATATGCGGCGGCTAACGACATAACCTAAACAGTTTATCCAACAATTCCTGAAATGGATATTCATTGCGTTATCTCGCATTAACTCCACGAGTCCGGATAAAGATGTAAATCCGAACGGGAACCAATATCCGATCCGAAACGAGGTATTTACCTGGAAAATACACGAGCAACGGATAAAACACTCGCCCGATGAATTGGAATGCTTTAATCAAACAACTTGTTTATATTCAGGGCTTGGATTGCCTGCGAATGATTAGAGTGCCGATTGTAGGGGAGGGAGGACTGGGGAGATTTCAAGGTAGTTTTAACTCTGTCTCTTTTGCTAATCGATTATTATCATGACAACGCTCCCATATGAACCCACACGCCCAATATACACGGATAATATCTAGTCATCCTACCAAGCAAAGTATTTCAAATTCGAATTTCGTAGTACCAACACAAAATTATCTAGGCAATAGTCTTTGACAGTCTCGTATAAAGTTCCTTTATCACTCGAGCTCTTTTACGATTTTAATTTCGGCTGTATAAGGAAAGTGTTGTACAGACACTTGTTAATCTACAATTAACATCTACAATATGAGTTTTTTACACTCATAAATTTTAACACTTTTCCCACTGATATTAGTTTAGTTTATTACTTCCTAATGTTTCGTGCATAAAAATAATTTGCTGGGAGAAGAAATGAAATTAATAGAGTTGAACGCTATCCATATTTGTAAGGCTATACAACTGTAAAACCAATATTTCCGCTGACTATTGGCTGCTGTGTTTCTGGCTAATGCCATGCTCAGATTAACAATTACAAAACAGACCGAGTCCTTGGGATGGATGGATGGATTGGGTGTTTAAGGGCGGAAAACATCTAGGTCCTCACCGCCCTGAAGTCTAATGTTAGAGAGTCGTGTATATGTCGTGAAAGGGTTAGTAATTCGTGTTTAGGACAGTGCATGACAATGAACTGTTTTTTTTTTTTTGATAACTTGCATTCAATTTTCTTTTTTAACTAATATCATTGCTTACTACTAACTTACTAGGTAATGGAACTATTTGTACTAAGAGTAATACTAATATACACTATAGCACTATCAATACAAATAATATACTACATAACAAATAATAGACTACATAACCATATTAATATTTACATATTTATTTTTCCCCCTCTTGTATAGTTTTTTATTTATTTATTTTTTATATTTTTTATTTATTTTTTTTTATTTATTTATTTATTTTTATTTTTTATTTATTATTTTTTTTGTTTATTTTTTCCTTTATGTATAATTTTATTTGTTATATTTTTTAATTCATATATATTTTTTATGTATATATTTTTTCCTCTTTTGTAATTTTTTATATAACATTTTTTTTTTTTTTTTTTTTTTTTTTTTTTTTTTTTTTTTTTTTTTTTTTTTTTTTTTTTTTGGTAAAACACTAACTAACTAATACAAACTAAGTAACTAATAAAAACTACAACTATTTGTACTAAAAATAATGCTAATGTAAGCAATATTAATACTAAAACTATACTACATAACAAAATTTATAATAATGCCAATTCTAAATTAAACTAGCACACGTATATACACATACGCCCACGTTCATACAATCATACACCCACATATGTACATACATACGTACCCGCACATGTGTATATACCCGTGCACGTATACATACATATATTCCTTGGGAATATGGGTGACATAAATAAATCGGTTAAGGACTTCTTTCTTATATAGTGGAAATAAACCTTCCTTAGTTCGACCTGAATCGAGTTAGCCAATTTATTTCTGCCAAACGAATAAAAAAATTGTTAAATGAAACGTAGTTTAATGATGTCACAGTTTTTTACTCAACATTTAAAAGAGTTGCTGCTAATTTATCAAAGCCTAGTACTCGTAATAAGTGGGTTAAAAAAAACAAAAAAAATTAACGTAATTTTAATACGATACCTCGATATGAAAAAATGAAGGTTAATGTTGGCTGTCATTACAGAAATAATTTAAATATTTGAACGATTTTGTTAGAGCGTCCAGACCGTTACTATTGCAAAGAACATGAAGATAAATACGTGTCAAAGAAAACGTTCAAATCTTGTTACTTAATAGTTTAATGATGTGACAGTAACTTACTTGACTTTATGGAATTTTAAAGTTATTTAAGTATTCGAAAAATTTTATCAGAGACTGACCTTTTGCCAAGGACTTTTATTCTCAGACTCATAAATAAACGTTTGATAAAACACCAGGTACTTCGAAAAACTCTCAATTTTTCGAAGTTGTCCAACTGGAGATCATTGTCAACAGCCTGTCCGATTAGTCAAAAACTCGATATAATATTATTCTGTCCGATAGGATCGATGTTTTATTGTATTCTCGTTATGATGTACGACCGCCGGCGGCTACAAGGCTCGATAAATATTCATCGATAGCTGGTCGTCGATAATGACTGCGCAGAGGGGCGGACCATCCCTGCTCCGGGAGAGCACTACTCTGCGCAGATTAGTGATACAATGCATTTACACTGAGCACGAAGCCATTAGCATTGAAAGCGATCAAAAAGGACATCGCCTTCTGCCAGGATCTCGTGGCGCATTGTCTCCAACATGTATGGGCAAGATATCGCTTACTTAATTCTTATTTTCGTACTTCCCTTTCCGCACACTAGTCTTCAAAGACAAGTACTCCATTGTCGATTTGGACAACTATATTTATTACCTAATGGATCATCACATTTAACGATAGGTAAAATATTAACAATCCATAACTAACAAAAAAGCCAAAAGTGTCTTAAAGAACATTAAGGGCAGCTAAGCATTCAAGGATACGAAAGGATATGGGTTTAAAGAGGATAAACATTTAAGTTAATACGCCCTTGATGTGTGAACGTATAAGTGTTGAATTCTGTATTTGTTTATTGTATTTTTTAATAAATATATGCATATACACACACGCAAACATACATACACACATGTAAACTTATATATAATGTAACTATACTAAAACATATGTAAGCTATATCTCCATTTACAACTAATTCACATAATCACTTGGGTTATATAATCAGCAAATGAATATTTCTTTATTTAATTTTTATTTATTTATTTTTTAGGTATTATTTAGTCAAAATTATAATACCATTACAACCAACAAAAAATATAATGGTATAGTATGATACTATAAATTTAAAAAAAAACTATAATAATATAGTATATTAATAATAAAAAGATTACTTCTTTTGTCAATACAAATTACATACATCTTATTTTATATTACAATTATTTTAATATTTACATAGGAACTTTCGGGGGGGGGGGGGGGGTATATTTACTGTTATACTGCTTCACGGAGTTACTATTATAGAGTTTGGTGCTTTTATATCTTGTTAAGAAGATCTATATCTTTTAATAGTAGGATCATTTTGTCTATAGACTCGGATGAGTCTTGTAGTGCTTGTTTTGTGGATCGGGGTATTTTATAGGTTTAAAATTTTTTTTTGAATTTTCTGCATTCCTCTATGATGTGTTGGATTATTTGGGGGGCTTTACAGGTACCAAAATTTGGGTGAGGTTGCTTTGTTATTAAGTGGATGTGAGGCAGATTCGTGTGTCTAAGCATTCAAATATTTACATGTTTTAAAAATTGTCATCCAATGTTCTTCTTCCTATAGGCAATGCTAACTTATTATGTGGAGAACCCCTCCATTTATAATGACCTCAACATACTTTTGACATAGAAATAATCCCTAATGAAGAAGCGTCATATTTTATAATACTTCTCTAGATGCCTAAAATGGTCTCGGGATCACATTTTTAATTTCTGATTACTTATTATTTTTTATATAAATGCAACTGGAGATACAATGCGTTATTATGAATTTGTTATTTATACTCCCAACTTTTTCCTTGATTAACGTCAGAAGGACGCTTGGATGTCGTTGAAAACGGTTTATCCCGGGCTTACACAGTTCTGCTCCGACCTGTGTCTGGAGTCGAAGAAAGATCGGTGAGTTATTGTTAACGCTGCACTTGAGGGCCAGGATAATCTAAGATGTATACCCGATGTAATTACATTAATTGCAGGTAATTTTAGTGAATATATTCTCAACTGAATGGATTCAATGCCTTGTCTTCATTCCTCTCGGCTGGTTTAAAATACGTTAATTCTTCTTTAATATTTTGTTAAGTAGGATATAAAGTAAATACCCATTCTTTATGGCTATATTACTAGATCGTTCTTTTCATTGTAGTGCGTTGCCCCCCCCCCTCGAATAGGAGGAAATACGCTTATGACGTCAACTCGATGACGCAATCCAAAAGTGACGACTAGGAAGTTTCACTTTTCAACACCCAAGGAACACGAAAATATATCGGTGGCTTAAATTTGTGGGTCTATGTATATATATATATATATATATATATATATATATATATATATATATATATATATATATGTTTGATGTTATTTTTCGTCGCTGGGATAGTATTTTTAGATGGAACGGCATTTTTCTCCAGCGGTGGTACTCCTCCTCACTTCTTCCCGGAATATTGCGATGGATTCATCTCCATCTTCTTCAGCCAGGTACTTGTTTCTTCCTCGGTGGTAGCCAAGGGAATGATTCTTCCCTTGGCTACCACGGAGGAAGAAACAAGTACCTGGCTGAAGAAGATGGAGATGAATCCATCGCAATATTCCGGGAAGAAGTGAGGAGGAGTACCACCGCTGGAGAAAAATGCCGTTCCATCTAATATATATATATATATATATATATATATACAAACCCCTAATTTAATAAAATTTAACACGGAAGAACTCACCAACAATTCATTATCATATTATTTCGAGACTAGCAGGAAAATCAGATATATGAATTATTTTTACAATAATAGAATAGATGTTGAAGAAAAGATAAAAAAGTAAGGTCTAAAGGACTGAATCAAACAAATTGTATTCAGACAATTTATATTACAAATGTGTATTTTATTTTCTGTTGGACCGGTCTGAAGAATATTTTTACTAGTTCAATCGTGAGTACAAAATCAATAGCTGTAATCATACTGAATCTATAAAAATAAAATTATTCAAACACATGGACTAATTCTGAAAATTTCTGATGAATATTCGAAGCTCGACAGGCGTTGCTTTTCTGGAAATAATGATCGTGGAAGATCGATCTGAATTTAATTATATCGTTGTCTTGTGTCAAGAGGAGCGGTTAGCATAACAATCGAAAGAAGGCTATTGGTCGGAAGTTGAACCAATAAGATGCTCCTTTTGTAGTAATTGTTTTCTGATTGGCCCACAGCCACCTGGGCCACCCCTGACTGACGGAAGCGTCAATTAATTTTTTCTTCCTTCCCCACCACCACGACTCTTCAGCGTCGTACGTTTTCGGGTGGTGGGAGTAGGAAGGGGGGAAGGTTGGGGGTATTTCCCGTGAAAGGATCTTATTGTTCGCTCTGGAAATCAAACCTTCGAGAATTTTTGATTTGTTTTGTCCCCTTCTTCCTTTTCACTTCGTTTGAAAATTAAGGAATTGGGGCGTCCTCTGAATGACATTTTTTCAGGAATTGAATAACAAACGAAAGAGTGGAATTCGCCGTTTAGCCAAACGTTATGAAATCTTTCTCTTATTCATTTATCAGTAAGAAAGTCAACAAATAAAAATACGTGAATTATTACCTGACATTTTTCACACCTTTAGTGGCTCATCAGGAGCTAACATTTAGGATATATACAAAGTGGGAGAGAGAACCTTCGACTATCCGGGCCACGACTGAACTACCCCTTTACTCAAATCTCCGAATTTTCGTTATAGGCGGAAGGTCAAAAATTATGACTTCACCGAATAGTGTCAAAATATTGATAATGCAGAAAATAAAGCTGCGTTGGCTTTTGATTCTATCAAATGTAAACATAATTTCGATTTTGTTAACATTAGCGCATTAGGTAAAGAATGAAAAAAAAAAGTCCGTCTCGCAGGAACTGCATCATCTTAGCGCGGTTCCGTTCATATCCCTAGTCTAATTTGGAAAGATTAAAATAGAAGCAGTTATTATTTTGGTTCCACCAGTCTTTTTTTTTTTAAATTAATTATTATAATGGCGTGTCAACCCTTAAGGTCACTAACGCCATTCCTGTGTGTAGTAAAGTCTTGAAAGGCCATTCGTACCTACTTTCTGCTTCCATAAAATCAAAAATATATTAGGAACCCCGTTCATTGTTTCGAACCCGTGACCTCCAAACTGTGAGTCATAAACGATTTTAACATAGCATATGGCTCTATGGGACGATTTTAACATGGCCTACGAGAATTTCCGGATCAAGGCCTATCAGTATTCCAAATTTGGTCAAAATGTGCGGATTTGTATATTGAACAAACGGACAAACAGTCAGACACGTGATTTTCATATATATAAATAGATTTATCACAGAATTAGTGTACTTACTCTCAAGGGAATTACTTCCCTTGTTACAAGCAACAACAAGATGCTTTTTCAAAGTATCAACTGTTATAGACCTCCTCAGAAAAAATGTTTTTCATCATGGCAAAACTTCCTCTGCATTTTCTTATTATTTCGAAATCCGGAATACCAGGTAATTACACCATTGTCACAGGGCTGTGAGGAAGGAGACGTAACTTATTTCTCTCATCCTCTCTCTTTCCTGATATTCATTATGATTGTGCATTCCTTCTACTAAGGAAGGTTCTGTTATTTACAGAGGTTAAATCCATGGTTTGGGAAAATAAGCTTTGGAATTTGTGACGGCAATTTGTAATTTGTAATTTGTGCAACCTTTTTTGTCTTCGATGAAAGGAAATTCAATATGTGCTTTTTGAAATGTTTAAATCGCAGAAAAAAATTGCATAACAGCAAAAAAGGCAAAAATAGGCAACGGAAGCCAAAATAAGCAAAAAAGGCACAATAAAAATTGTCGCTACACTTCCTAAATGCACGAAAACATATTTATTTCTATCTGATTCTTCAATATATCCATTCAGATAAAAAAGGCATTTTGCCTAACTTCCGGGCTCTAGTCATGATATACGATCTTACCTGGAAGGGTCGGCTAACACTAGGTCCCGCTAGTTACAAGGTCTTGGAATCTTGAAAATCTATATTTCTAACAATAAATTGTATTTGTTATTTAAATTAACCAGTTTTATTGTCAAATACATTATCAAACTATAAGCAATTAAAAAATAACAAGGAATAAAACAGACAAAAAGAACCGTTCGAATAAACGAAATCAATTAATTTAAAGTTTTAAGCACTTATTTCTCCGATTGACATCGCCTAATTAAAAATTTCTTCAAAACCTTTTTCGTAGAGCATTTAGTAAGCTTTCGAATGGTAATCTTCCGCTTCACAAGATTGTCAACGGTTTCCGAGATACTAACGAAAGTATACAAAGTTACCAAAACTTTTTTTGTCTGGTAATAAAATATTTTATTCTAACCCTTCCTTTACTCTAAACGTAACAAAAATTTCAACATATTAGTGTTGATGAAATTCGAACATGCAGAAAATTCAACTGTATCCCATAATTCTAAGTACCAAAATCAAAGACAAACAGCCCTCCCTAGGTAGTTGAAAAGCTATATCTTGGAAATCCATATCTCTAACATTAAATTGTTTTTCTTATTTTTCTTAACCTGTTTATTTTCAAATACATTATCCAACTATAAGCAATTAAAAAATAACAAGTTATATATATATATATATATATATATATATATATATATATATATATATATATATATACAAATTTGAACCGTTATTTTCGGTCTCTAGGGGTTCTGAAACGCGAAATTTTCTAGTCGGAACTTCCGGATTGTTCCACTGTATCAACCTTATAAGCGGGGTTCCCCCCTATGGGGGAGGGAGGAACCGCGCTAAAAGATTAAAGAAAATATCCATATCATAAAAATAGAAAGGAAGTGGTTAATAGAGAAATTTAAATACAACATCTGGATAATGTTTATTAACTTATTTGACAAACAATAAAAAATTCTTATTAATTAGGGGGGTAAATTAAATTAATAATTTTTGAGGCTATATTTCTTCTGGTGAATAATTATAAACAAATGACATATTGATTGTCGATCAGCTGACTATTTTTTCCCATATGGAATTCTTTCAGACCATGGCAAGACTAGAGGTGGCCTTACTAGTACCTTCCTCAAATTGAGGCTGTAAGTTTCTGTATGTTAACATGATCCCCTGAAGAGGCACCAAAAAGGTGAGAAACATGTAGATAGGAAATAAATTTCTTGTCACTATTGAATGAATTTTTAATTGTTGACCTTCCGTCTATAACGAAAATTCGGAGCTATTAGTTTTTCGCACTTGAATAAAAAAAATCTCACAGACCTAAATATTTTTTTCATGTGCATCAAAACTAAGAATATAAGTTTTGGTTACAATTGTGTTAGTGGAAGTACTAAGAAAATAGTTTGTCGTCAGAAATGAGCTTTGTGGAACAGCTTTGACCACAAAAATAAGATATATTTGGAAATACGCTAAAATAACGTGGTATAGACTTATCTTATTTCCAAGCTGCCCTCCAGATTAGAATTGATAAGGATTTTCTTCTTCATGTCGTTGGCATTATAAAAGGATGGTACCCTGTAAATGGCCC
This sequence comes from Gonocerus acuteangulatus, assembly GCA_946811695.1. NCBI lineage: Eukaryota > Metazoa > Arthropoda > Insecta > Hemiptera > Coreidae > Gonocerus > Gonocerus acuteangulatus. The sequence goes on along the minus strand of OX328123.1, from coordinate 147,666,797 downwards.
GGCAGTTGATAGAATGTTTAAACATTAGCGAATAATCAATGAGACATTTCTTTTATAGAACATCAAAAATTCTATTTGACCCTTCTATCATTTTTTTTTTTATTATGAATATTTTTTATTTGAGGGCAAGTTTTTGTCCATTGTAGTAGTTAATTCACAATTTCTCAGGACACACAGACTGCTTAAGATGGAATCACTTAAACATCTCATAAAACATTCGTAAAGATTTCGCTGAAGCTGACAATTTTTATTTTTTATTCTTTAATGTACATTTCAACAGCAACGATGCTGCGCTCACAGCACTAAAGGTATAAATAATTATTCAAATAATACAAAATATTTAGATACGAAGCTATTTTTAATAACAATGTTAATAAATAAATAGTTAAACAATTAAGAAATCAAAATAACCAAATAAATCAAATTGTTAAAATAAAGTTTAATTATTTGAGGAAATTAATTACTTTAAATTGAGTAAACATATTAAATAAACAAGGCATGAATTAATTTGTTTTTTTTTTTCAATTTGAGCCAGTAATGTTAGAAAAGAGTTCTCTTATAAAGCTTATCCATGTAATGCTGAAATGGGGCTTCTTATAAACCTTTTGTAAAAACGTTCATTATATTTGGGGCAATCAAGTAGGGAAGTTCTCAATGACAGCTTAATGAATCTACATTCTTTATCTGATGAATAAGGAAAGATCGTTATAACCTAAAGGTAAATTTTATTTTATAATTTTCGATAAATCATTTTTGAAACATGAGAATTTTTGGTGGAACAAATCTCACAATTCTTCTGATTCCAAATTAACAAGTTATTAAATTTTCCTCATTTGCTACGCTAGAAATTACGTCATAAATATTTAAAAAAGGCTTCAAAAAGGTCATGAAAAAACAAAAACCAGAAAAACAAGCCTACTGCCAAACTATTTATTGCTTAGAAAACTGTTCCGCTGGTAATTTCAATCCAGTTATAACGGAAGATATAAGAATTCCTTTCACAAGGCTCCGCACACTGTAAACTTCTGGGAGTTACAAACATTTCGTTATTCCTTTATTATATAATTCAAAAGCTGTTATATAAATATAGGGACATTTTGTAAACAAAAAAAGGATTATAGATTTCGAGCCAACGTGGATATCCCATAAGTCAAAATGTTTTTTGCTACAGTAGGAATGGAATACCACCGGCCACACCCGGTATAATTCTCAATAGCCACCAATCAGAATGAATCAAAGTTTACATAACACTTTGACCATCGCCAGATCCCTTCTCTCACTTTTAACGAGCTAATAAACTCTTAGTTTTTTTTTTTTTTTTTCTTTTCTCGTATTAGCTTCGACATCAAAACGAATTCGTTAAAAAATCCTATAATTATAATTATTATGGTACTTATAATTATTATAGGTACTTATAATTATTGTATGTCCTTATAATTATAATTATTATAGGTACTTATAATTATTATAGGTACTTATAATTATTGTAGGTCCTTATAATTATAATTATTATAGCTCATATTCTTATTTGATTGATAGTTATCAATCAAATAAGAAACAAACATAGGTTTATTTATTATCCTCACTGAAATTGGATATTCTCTAAAATTGCCAAAATTCTCATCGGCAAATTAATTTTTTCCAGCTATATCTTCTGCTTCAAAAAAGTCCGACTCCGCATGCGTTTTCATAGCGCGGTTCCGTACTTATTCCTAGAGACATTTTCATATTATTATGAATAAAAATGAACAGGTTTTTTTTTTTTTTTTTTTTTCGGGAAACATTTCAACATCTCGAAGAAATGGGATAGATTAGGTACCAACAAGCCTAGGAAACTTATAGTAGCCATCTTACACAGAAGCGGATAATTCTTAAAACTCCCTAATTCTTAAGGATGGCTGTAAAATAGAATACAATTATGTACTGAAAACGTACTCACACTTCAACTACTGCTCAGAAGGCTCTATTCCAAACCAACAATTCGTTGTCATTTTAAGGATCTGGTTTTACTGGCAAATACAGTTTACCGTTAAAATAAATTGTAAATATTTCATTCATGGCGAATAAAATTCCATTCTCTCGTTAATTAAATCTTTGCTATAAAATAAGAAATTATGTTAAATTCAATAGTAGCAGTATGAGGAAGGGTATACGGATAGGAGAATTAAAAACTAACGTATGTATACGCCACCATACTTCGCCACAGGCATCGCGATTACCGACAGCCGACTCAACAAACACTTTTCAAGTTTGAAGGACTTATTTCTCTCATTGACATTGCTCCTCAGAATTCCTACTAAAATGGCTTCAGAATCATTTAGAATTTAATAAGCATTCGATTGCTTACTTTCCACTTACCACGATTCCCCAACCGTTTTCGAGATATTTACGAAAATATACGAAGATCCGAAAACTTGTAATGTTTACTAATACATTTTTTATTCGAGTGCTTCCTTAACTCCAAATGCAACCAAAATTTAAACATCTTAGTAGAGATGAATTTCAAAAATGTAGAAAATATTTCAATTGAATCCTAGTATTCTAAGTAACCCCCCCCCCCAAAAAAAATGAGCTACAAAAACATTTTTTCCAGTTTTCTCAAAACGGTTAAAGACATCGCCTTAAAAGTGGTTTAATTCGTTTTCTTACGTTAAAAAAAAACTATAAAAAACAAGTACCTGCAAGCATATGAACTCAAAACCGAAAGTGTTACGATTTTTCTTTGCGCGAATTTTGATCCAAACACCATCTTCCGGTGGAAGGATTCGGCTGGTTAACGAATTTGACCTTTCAAACTAGAGGAAAGATTTTTGTACCAAATTTCATCAAAATGGGACCATTTTGGGCCAAGCGAAAGCGAACAGACAAATATATATATATATGAGTTACAAGCTGGTACTTGGTGGCTCCTCCCGCGAAGCATTAAGGAAGTTGGACATAAAGGTTAGAGCAGCGGTGTGGAGGTGGCTGAGACTGCCTAAGGATATACATGTTGGATATTTCCATGCCTCGTGCGCGGACGAAGGCTTGGGTGTTCCATGCATGGGCGTCCTGGTTCCGGCTCTGTCTAGGATGGAGCGGTCTGGTCTAGCCGCGGCTAGGGCGGCTTGGTTCGGTGGACATGACCAAAAGGCTGCGGAAAGCGAGGGAGGCCCTGGCCAGGCTTAGTACATGAAGACGCTTGGTGCCCTGAAATTAGAAAGCGCTGGTGGGCAGAGAGGCTCTATTCGTCCAACGAAGGAGCAGGGTTGAAAGAATATTCGGCTAGTAAGGCCTCGACACATTGGCTCAATGATGGAGCTGGAACCACTTCTGGGTGGGACTTCATCCAGTATGTTCGTACCCACATAAATGCTCTTCCGACCACCGTGAGAACGACAACAGGCCGGCGTGAGGGCCGGATTCTTACTTGCAGGTCGGATTGTCTTGAGGATGAGACCGGCATTCATGCTGTTCAGCAGTGCTACGTTTCACGGGAAGGTTGTTGTTTGAGGCACGATACTGTGGTGGATGTACTGGGGGAAGCTTTAGCCGGAAGGGGGTACGAAGTTCACATTGAAAAAGTCCTGAGAGCTGATGACCGGCGATGGAAGCCTGATATAATAGTGGCAAAAGGGGGTAAAGTGACTATTGTGGAAGCACAGATTGTTAATGGGAACACCTCTGATCTGGATTCGCTGCACTTGGCGAAGTGTCGGAAGTATGGGTGACTTGTTGTCCGTAAAGCAGTGGGCCGGATGTTTGGCGTGCCTGTCACCGACGTGGAGGTAACGTCCTGTACATTGAGCTGGAGGGGTGTGTGGAGCGGTGCTTCTGCCAATAGTTTAAGGCAGCTTGGTGTCCCTATGGGGGTACTAAGAAGCATTACCTTGCGGGTATTGAAGGGCTCCTGCATCATCTTCAGTCGATGGAGGACACTCCTCGCCGGTGAGGGACGTTGAGGATCGCCTGGGGTTTTTATTTTGTTTTATTATTTATTCATTTATTTATTTAGTGTATATATGTTTTTTATTTATTTTAATTTGGTGTATGTGTGAGTGTGGATTATGTTTGGCTGCACTATGATATCCCTCCATCGAGTATAGTAGCTCTGGTCTAGTGGGTGAAGTATAAGGGTATTTAAGTCTGTAATTTTTTCTTATTATGATATTTATTTCTTTATAGTTGTTTTTTGTTAGATGTTATATAGTTATGTATATTTTTTTTATTTCTTATTAATTTTGAATAAGGTACTTATGAAACTGATGTGTACGTATTTGAACTAAGGTCTCACAGCAACTGGGCTTGATGTTTTTAAGCCCTAATAACGAGGGCGAAGGAGACGCCCAATTGTTAAGTTGACCATGTATGTGTCTTATACAGTGTATTATTAAATTTGAAGTGGATTGTATCTCCTAATAAAGAATATATATATATATATATATATATATATATATATATATATATATATATATATAACCACCTATATTTTCGTGATCTATAGGGTCTGAAACGAGATATTTTCTAGTCGGCACTTCTGGATTGCGCCATGAGGTCAACCTCATAAGCGGGATTCCTCCCTATGGAGGGAGGGAGGTATCGCGCTAAGAGTATATATATTTTATCAACCAAATACAAAACTATCCAATAGGAATCTTACCATCCCAAAACTATTAAAGAAATCTTTAAAAATCTATCCTACTATTCCCATTTTTAATTTATAACATGGAGTTCATTAGATAACATTTTTCTTATTCATGGCCATCGTTAAAAAATTTAAATCAAGCAAGTAATATAACAAGAGCTATTGTCAATGAAATAGAGTCTCCACGTGGTTGTTTTGGTGGGACACCGATGTTTGAAATGTCCAGGAGAAAGTCGTTCTCCTATGACTTGCTGTAAAAATTCCTTGCCCGACCATAGATATTCAGTATGGGTGACAATCTGCAGAACGTACCACCTAGGTAAACTTTGGCATCTTAATGGCCTATACCTAATGAACAATTTGAAGTACCTGCTATAACATTTTTAAAACACCTACCAAATCCTTGTTGTCATGCAATATAGCAAATACCGAATTCTGGAATTATTGATTAAAACATCTCTTAGTTTTACCTTATGTATTGATAATTGATATTTATTGTCAGCTATCTTTAGTAATATAATGAAGCTTCAAATGGTATTTTATATACATTGAAGAAGTTATATCATTTAGAATTTATCTAGACATTTGAGTTGAACAGGAAATTTAATACATTTTCCCCAAATATCATAACTAGCTACTTGATAATCAAACAGTTTTTTTTTCTTAGCTTTTCATGTTTTTCGTTCACGTTGTTAGCGCGACAGGGGAAACATGTAAATAAAAATGTATATAGAGGCAGAGGACATATCAAAAATAGGTGAAAGCTGTTGACAGTTTGAAGATTAAAATTGATTCAGAGATACGAGTATATTAGTAATATACAAAAACAAGAGTATGTACATATTATTTTATTTTTCAAATTACACGTGATAAATTGTATGATAGATTTTAAGTTTTGAAACTTTTTTTAGCACTATTTTTATATGTGGGGCAGCCCTCCATTAACAGTTCTTTAACGTCATCAGGTATGGAATGCTCTTTCTGCATTCTGTGAGCATATGATTAATCCTACTGTTACATTATTTGGAAATAGGTCTGCTTTTTCTATTCCTAATGTACAAGTGAGCCAGAAATGTTTGTCCAAAGCTGGCTTTATTACACCCAATTTGTTGTCTGTTAATGTCCAGTATTATTAGCAGCCGTCAGTAGGTACCAGCCTTTGAGCTGTCAGTTTGTCAATAAAGTGATATAATTTTAATTGTTAATTTTGCTTGTTTGTGAATCGCCTTAGTAGCTGCTTCTCATATTTTTTTTTAATTTTAATTAATCTAAAATAAAAAAAAAATCATAAAAATATTCCAATAATATTAAAGAAAAAATGTATTATTAAATATAATAGACATTACGAGTTTTACTTTATTTTTAGTAGTTTTAAAGAAATACATATTTACTTGATTGGCTAAATTAAAAATACCATTACAAGAACACAGTTACCAATTAAATATTATTTATGGATTATGTAAATGTACAGAGAACATAAAATAGTGGTATACCTGTAAACTTGTAAAATACCGTATTTCTTTTGAAAACAGATATTTAGTCGCTATCAGACGTTATCAAGATGGCTGCGGGTATGATACATCTATTCTTGAAGACGAGTCCTTCCCCGTTCCCCGATATGGGATGGGATGACGGCCTATCTGGACCTTGTCAAGTTCAGGGCTGTGCAGGCAGAATCCCAATAAACTAGCCCTCACCTCGTCCCGTACAGGACATTAGTTCTGGATACTCTTGTTTTTTTTATCGTAAGCTGTCGTAAGACGAAGGCATTCTGTGTGTACATGTGTAAGTTCTTTATGGCACGAGTTATTAACAACTTACACAACTTGCATGTTCTAACAATTAAGATAAATAAAAATTCATGAAACGAAACATCATGAGGCTAATCAACTATTCTGTTTTTACTTATTTTTCCGTAATTATTATATCCTTGCTAAAAGGCTAAATTAAGCAGTAAGCCCTGTAAAAGTCTCTGTTTAAATGCCTCAAGAAATCCAATATTTGACAAGTTACAAAAGCAATCCGCTATGTCAGTTGGGTATATATCTGATATTAAGTCTGTAACGGAGATATTAAAAAGAACTCTCAAGAGATGTTACATACTTACGGCCTACAGTCAATAGTGGATAAGTTTGATGAAAGATTTTCTTTTAAGCTATGAAGAACTCTTACATATATTTAATATGCTTACCGGACTAGATAACTTAGAAACTGACCTCTCTTTTGAAGTCTGAAGAAACTTTACAAAAATGCGATACACTCTGTACTGCCAACGAGCATAGCCACGTTGTATACACCGGTTCCCATTACTCACCGAAGTTAAACAACGCCGGGCGTGCCACGTACTTGAATGAATGACCGACAACGTGCTTTCGGCATTATAAAAGGGCGGCAACCTATAGATAGCCCGGCGTTAATAACCCAAGTGTTGATACGCCGTTAAACACATACACACAACAACAAAAAAATACTCTCGGTATTGCATAATTCATATATATGTCTTCGTTTCGAAGTCTGGATAAATCTTAGAAAAATATGTGATATCTGTATTGTATATGTTAAATCCCAGAATCAAATTTAAAGTCTGGGGAAACTTTAAAAAAATCGATAGGCAGTCTTTACTGGATAAATTAGATAATAGGATAGAAATCAAAGACGGGGGAAATCTTAGAAAAATTAGATATAGGTACAGTCAACATTTCCCACACTTTTATTTTTTTTTTATTTTAAACATAAGCCATCACGCCTAGTGTGATTCGAACCCGTAGGTCCTTACGTCTTAGCTTTCATGGCCGACCGGTCTCCTATATGTATTTATCTGCTAGATCGAGCTTATTCCTCAACAATGTGGCCTGCACTCCATGTTGAATGTTAAGTTACAAATATGTAAAGACAAAACTTACAGAAATGTTTATTTTGCAATTAATGAATTGTAATTTTGTGTCCATTTTTTAATAAAAAGTACGTTGATTTTACTGGTTGTGCGATTAGTAATACTAATTTAATCAAAACTAATTTAAGCTCCCGTCATCTAGTTTACAAGCAATCAATCGATTAGTGTCCGATTTGAAGCAAATCGTCAGCTGATAACTTAATTGGCCATGCAATTTACCTGTGTTAATTACAGAGTTAGCTAAAATTTGATACAAAATGTAGAAATTTAATGAGAACCTTTGAACATGAATTGGCATATTGAACTCAAATAATTCAATAAATGTATGATTTTTTTTTTTAATTTACTTTTCGTGAATTTTCATTATTAAAATAAGTAATTTAAATGTATAAAAATATTGTAAAATCTAGTAATTGATTATAATCAATTATAATAATTATTATAATATTTTTTGAGATCAGTAAAATTCGTAGCAAATTGGAGCTAATAACAATGCGTCTGATTTTTCATATTTCTTCAAATAATTAATACTATGATCGAATCCAAAAGACTTTGCTTAATGGCATCGCGTGTAAAATGCTTAAAACAGGACCAAATAAAAATTATTTTAAGATGGCGTTCGCACACAAACAAACATATATATATATATATATATATATATATATATATATATATATATATATATATATGATCTACCGAAGGAAGAGAGATCTAGACGCCCATTGGAAGACTATTGAAAAAGAGGAGATGAACTTGACGTGGAGAGCTGGCAAAGGCGTTGGGATGCTTCAACATTGGGAAGATGGACACACCGTTTAATACCTCTCATCAAAACATGGAGAGAAAGGAAGCATGGGGAAATAGATTTTTATATGACTCAGTTGCTCACTGGGCACGGCTGTTTCAGAGCTTACCTAGCTCGTTTTATGTTAGATGATGTGTCGTAATGCCCTACATGCGCCCCTAAAGATGAGACGGAGGAACATGTGTTCTTCGAATGCCCGAGATTTCGCATCGAAAAGGCCGAACTGGGCAGGAAACTCGGTAAGCCCTTGAAACGCGAAAATCTGGTCAGCCTCATCCTGGCTAATAGTGAATACTGGGAGGTTGTGTCAGAGTACGCTGCTCTCATCGTCAAGAAGGAATGACAGAGAAAAGGCCTGACTGCGGCAATAAAGTAGTCCACTAATGTAGAAGGCTTAGGGCCAACTCCCCCCTGCGAAGTAATGCCGGAGGGCGGTTCCGCAGGGTGGTTGAGGTGTATAGGGAGGTGGTTTTTTAGTGAGTAGAAATCTCAGACTGTTGTGGCTTTGTCCACTTCGTCTCATGAAAGATTTTTCCCCTACCCTAAAAGAAAAAAAAAAACGTATATATATATATATATATATATATATATATATATATATATATATATATATATGTATGTATATGTATAAACACATAAACGTAATGTCCTCAATGGAAATTAGAGCCAATGTAATGAAGAAAAGAGGGGTGATGGATAGATAGGGCAGAGGAAGACAATACAGCAATGCTGATCGATAAAGAGAGAGAATTTCTCTGTCATTTTCTCTTGTCATCTACTTATCTTGTTTTTAATCCTCTCTCTCGCCCGCGCGCGCACGCACGCACACACGCACGCACACACACACGCAGGCTCGCACACGCACATACACACTATCTATCTACATATATACACACACACATATATATATATATATATATATATATATATATATATATATATATATATATGTGTGTGTGTGTTCGTTGAATAGCTGCTCCAAAAATGAACCAATTTAGATAAAATTGAATACTAATTAGAAAAAGGCTTTGCGATTATTTGCATTGACGATAAAGAAGTTACGAACTACAAAGAGGTAGATAGGGCGGTCAGTAAATACGATTAAATACTGAGATGTTAATCAAAGATTAAAGACTGAAATTTTAATCATAGATTAAAGACTGAGATGTTAATCAAAGATTAAACACTGAGATGTTAATCAAAGATTAAAGAGTGAGATGTTAATCAAAGATTAAAGCCCGAGATGTTAATCAAAGATTAAAGACTGAGATGTTAATCAAAGATTAAAGATTGAGATGTTAATCAAAGATTAAACACTGAGATGTTAATCAAAGATTAAAGACTGAGATGTTAATCAAAGATTAAAGACTGAGATGTTAATCAAAGATTAAAGACTGAGATGTTTGAGGGTTGTAGGTTCCGGATACACGCATGAATATAAAAAAAAATGGTTTTCGAAGAGAGTAAAACTGTTAATAAAGTCCTAATTACGTTTCATATCGTGTTTCAAGAAACGATGTCAGTTAAAAGTATTTCAGTATGTTTAACATTCATCAAAACTAATATATTTAAATTCGTATTAAGTTTGGAGATAATAAAAAAAAAAAAATAGAATGTGAATTTTTTTTTTTTTCAGAGATGAGCAGTTTTAGGAGTTTCAAATATTTTCTTAAATATGTTAAAAACCGAGTGGACATCGTGGTAAGGCTCTAGTGAACACTCGAAAGCTTACTAATTTTCCTACACTAGTTAAAATTAATTTTCTATGAAGCCTAGCTGGGAAAACCTAGCTCCTTCTTGCCACTTCTTCTCTATGGTTTTTTTCCACTGATTAACTCAGTTATTTAAAATTACATTTAGTAGTAAAATAAATATATTTGTAAAACAAGATAAGAAAATAAGAATCACATTTGCATTACCTTTTTTTTTTCCTAGAGAAAGCTGAAAGAATTATTTCTGCGTTAGGATAAATAATTCTTTCAGCTTCTCAGATTTAATATTTAATTTTAGGCGTGTTTAGTGAAAGCCAGTACGGGACATATATGTTCCGAACCGAAGCCAATGTGTTGAAACATTCCAACTCGGAGGAATTGCGTCATCTTAGCGCGTTTCCCTTCTTATCCCTGGTGTTCTTTAGAATATAAACAGTAGATGTTTTGTTTTTGTCTTTCGTGAGAAGTCTAAACACGCCTAAAATTAAATATGAAATCTGAGAAGCTGAAAGAATTATTTATCCTACGCAGAAATAATTCTTTCAGCTTCTCAGATATGTGTTACTGAGGCATGGCAGGTGAAATACCCCAATGCAGTCTCCCTTACCCAGCCGATAAAAAAGTTAAAAATTGCGTATAAGCTTTGTGCAGAGTATGTAGGGAATTCGAGTTACTGCCTAATTTGTTTTAGTATGGACCATGAAGCCCAATCGAATAATTAAGGCAGGTTTTTAAAAACAAATGTTTGAATTATAATTTTTGCATTGTTACGCCTTATTAAAAGCTCAAAACGTGTTCAAACATTTTTTTTTTAATATGTTTAACTTGGTTCTTACGATTTCTGTATATAATATTTGTAATGTTTGAGAACATAACGTTGTTACGTATTTTGCATTACCAATTACACATTTGTTTGTTATCTAATCCCACTCCTGCTTCAATGTAGTTATCATAAAACCTTCAGTATCAAAACTATTAAGCAATAACCTTTAGAAAATATTTTCACTTCCTGATATATATGTGTGTGTTTGTAGATGTGTACGTAATATGTCCCGTACCGTTTATTAGTTGAAATCCCTACGGAACACATGTGTCCCGTACCGATACTCCGACGAACCACTGAAATTTCGTGCCGTAGCCAACATGTTAATAACTGATTCAGCCGTTTGTGAAAAATTTATTTCAGTTTTCCTTCAACGAAAGAAGGCACGAAGAAATTTTTAATTTTTTCTCAGCTGATTAAATACAATTTAAATTAAATAAACGTTTATGTATATTCATTAGGTATTACTCGCCGACTTCGTGAGGAAAGTGCTTAGGTGTGCAGCTCCTGCGTGACGAGCGTTTCGTTGAATAACTTCCCGCAATTCTATATTTATATTGATGAATGGAAACCTTTAGTATGGCCACATCCTCATGATGAAATAGGGAGAATACAGCGCTGACGGCTCTTCCTTCCAGACTGACTCTTGACTGACACTTGACTGACAGGACAATGCCCGATAACTTGGAGAGCAATGAAGACTGCATCGGCTCTGCTCTATTGTCTAGACAAACTCTCTTCGTCTTACGCCAAGTACAAATTATACATCTCGGCAGACAACTTGGCACTTGGTAGTCGTGTCTATGAGGAAGAGTTTCAGCTCCATAGCAGGTTAGTATGTATAGGGCGTTACTTACATAAGTTTGTGGCAGTCATAAGATTTGGTGTATAACGTTGGTCAAACGGTTTGAGCGCATAAAGCATCCATGCGATTCGCCATGACTCACTACTGGACTAATAAAATGTCGAATTGTCTAATGTATTTGTCTGTCTGTCGCCAATTTTCGTGAACATCGGACACATGTTATATTCAGGAAAAGAATATGGAAAATCAATACGAATAGGTTTTGTTACATTTTTATTTTCGTCTGGCGAATCGGCCTGTAACGATTTCAAAACTTAACGGATCAGATGTGGGTAAGCATAAAAATACTGCCCGAATTCGATATTTATCTCAGATTTTAACTATTATCCCAAAAAAAGTAAGTTGGGCGCCATAATAGTCCGAGAGCCAGTAACCGCACGATTCATGAAGTGTTTTATGGACATTGAAATTTTGCTATAATATACATCTTGGATATATAAGAAGGTATATATGTGTTTCCTAGACATACCTTGGAACACCAGGTACTGCGCATAGGGGAAAGGTACAAAAAATATTTCCCCCATGGTAGAGTTTTACTCGGAAGCCAACTATCTTTAATGTAAAATTAAGACAATTTTACAATGAATAAAAAATATGGCAGACACTTTTAAGGGGTATAACACGTTAAAAAAAGAAAAAAAAAAAAAAAAAAAAAAAAAAAAAAAAAAAAAAAAAAAAAAAAAAAAAAAAACTTAATTGTTTTTCTTCTATTAAATTAAAACCGGAACAGCTGTAAAAGATCATGTGAACAAGAACCAATGAGAGCACAGAAAACAACCAACACTACGCGGTCCTCTCATACACTCTAACGGTTACGCGCAGTATTGCAGTCTATCATAGGCAACATTTATTTTTATGTTTCCTAATAATTAAACCCCACAAAAGTGTCTGCCCTTTTGAAATTATTTTAAAATATATTTATTGAAGAAGCTGTTTAAACCGCAGCGTGAATAAACCACTTCATTTAATATTAAAAATAAAAACTAGGTTTTTTTTTTTTTTTAATTTACATTTTAACCCCCTTAAAAGTGCCTCCCTTATTTATTAAGAATTTTAAAATTGCCTTAATTTGCAATTTTTTTTTCATTAATAATAGTTGGCTTCCGAATAAAACAATTTGGGCAATATTGTTTTGCGACTTTCCCCTATGCGCAGTACCTGGTGTTCCAAGGTTTCCTGGACATACCACTTACATACCTTCTTATCTACCCAAGAGGTACATTATAGCAAAATTTCAGGGTGCATAATACACTTCATGAAAAGTGCGTTGCCAGCTCTCCGACTATAAGTGTCGCGCCTTCCACCGATACATTTTGACTGCGCCTTACTACTGTGATCACGGACAAACGGAGCATAGATAAGAGGCGGTTCTAAGCGAAGAGTGTAGTTTTTGCCGCTAGCTCGAACTCCAGGAATAGCTGCTACATTAAATCAATCGCTTTGACAGTGGCTCCGACATAACTCAACAGCTTGATGGATTGGTGCAAAGCATAACTTAAGACTCAGAGGCTGACGTCACCTCCCGCTTAGTATATTTAGAGCCGACACGCCATCTCCCGCCCTTTTTTTAATTTCCACTGCCTCCTTTATATGACACAAAGATATATTTGGCGGGTGTGTCGGCTCTGACTTATATCCGCGGTCAAATTAGCGTAGAAGGAGTACAGCTCTCCATGAAATTGCACAAAATGATTGATGAAGGTTTTACTTTGACGCGGCATTACTTTAAACTTGAATTATTATCCGATTTACTTATTAAGAAGCAATTCAATGTGCCAAGAAGTTTTGAAGCTGAAATCCAAATACTGCTTCAATTTTGCAGTCGGAACCAGTCAATCCTGTATCTCTTCAACTTAAATTTCCTTTTCATTCATAATTTATTTATTAAATTTGATGTTCGAGAACTTGAGATTTTGTTTTATACAAATTACATCAATTTAATTTAAATCATAATGAGAATTGAGGACATTTATCCAATATGGAGCATGAAGTGGTGGACAAGAAATTAAGGAAGCTGAATTCCTCAATTGAATATTGGTATAGCAGGACAGAAGAGCATGGCCCAAAAAATAATTAGATTTACAAAATATTTGCATGGATTCCTGATGTCAAATGAAGAACCACCAAAATGTCCAAGATGTGATGCACTTATAAATCACATTTTAGTCCAATGCCATAACTCGAAGGAATTAGGCGAATTGAATGAACCGACAAATATGAGCATTTCTTAGTGTAAGGACAGTCATATAAAAGATAAAATAATAATTTTGCTTACAAAATTCAAACTATATGAAGGAGAAATACATATAGGTATAAAAAAAAAATTAATAGGTAAATTTGAAAAAAAAAAATAATACAAATAAAAAATATTTTAATTATAATATACAGGGTGTCCCACATTGAGGTGTCATAAATTTAGGGGTTTATTTTGCACCTAATTTGTAGTTCAAGGACGCAGAAATGAGCGTCCTATCTCAACATTTAGCAAAGCTATTCAAACGTTTGTCCATTTTCAAAACTATTGGGTTTTCTTATGAAAAACTGTGTTTTCCGGATTTCTGGTCTATGTATCGTAAATGACGACCACATTTTTAGAATCTACATTAAATTTTCAATAAGAAACACCAGTTATTGAAATGTTGTCATGTAAATTAGGAGCTACACTAAGAGCCATTTAGGTGTGAACTATTGTTATTAGGGTTTTCTTAACTCCTTCAATATTTTCCTAATCAGCTATTTGTAGACTTAGCGGTTTGCCTCCGCCTCAAAAGTTGCCTTATTTAATAAGCCTTAAAATGGTACCCTGTTGTTTTAAAAGCAAAAATTATTTAATTCTATTTTTTCTGGTTTCTAAGTCAAAACCAATACATTTGCTGTAGCTTGAAGAAGCCAATCTGAACAAATTATTTAATTTCATGCGAATATGGTAATGTCCCATAATTTCAACATTAGGTGTACACACTTTTTGCTCTGATTAAAGATAAGGGGACACTTTGGAAAGAGTGAAAGAGGACAAAAGAACATTTTGTAAATAATCACAATATTGTTAACATAATAAATACAGATGTTATATTTTTATGCTTTGAGGGTCTTGTTTTATGGAATTTCTATTTTTAATTCTATTCTATTTAATAAAATTAGGCACTACAATTTCTGCTTATAAGTTATTGCTTATAAGTAACTGCGTTATTCATTTCAATCATTATAAATTGTATTGAAAAAACTTTCTCCTGCAAATATAAAGCAAAAAAATAGATTTAAATGAAAAAACTATTATACTACCCTGAAAAATAGAAATTTCATCAAACAAGACCCTCAAACCATAAAAATATAACATCTGTATTTATTATTTTAACAATAATTGTGATTATTTACAAAATGTTCTTTTGTCATCTTTCACTCTTCCTAAGGTTTCCCATATTCTTTAATTATTATTTTTAGCTCCACGCCTTATAAAGAAATATATAAAATAAATAACAATTACTACTATTCATATAAATTCTTGAAGAAACTGGCAGGAGTTGCTCCCCAAATTTTTTGAAAGTTTTAGCTTCTATTGCGACTGTGAGCGCTCTAACTGTAACGTTGAAATTCTAAAGTAACTTTTATTAGAAAATTGATTTTATTCTTTTCCAAAAAAAAAGTAATTCTAAGCAGTTTTTACTGTATAGTTTTTACAGTATAGTTTGTGCGGAAATATCGACGTTCTGGAAGTGATTTCCGTTAAATATCTGTAAATATGTGTTTTTGTGCCACACCTCCACTTGCCACATTACCACTGGGACATCCATGTAACGTCTTAGTTAGCCGTGGGATGAGAAAATTCCTGCTGCCGGTGGAAATCGAACCCACCATCTCCCGCTTATGAATCTAAGGCGCTAGCCACTATATCACGGGAGACCCCGTTTTATTTTTCATTTTACACTACGATTTGGGCCATTAGGACCGACCAACAGGGTGGAGCCGGAAATTTTCTCAACGGGCCACGAAAAATCCTTGCTGCATGCGGGACCCCCCCCCCCATACTTGAGTATCCAAGGCGTAAGCCAAAATGCTTATCTTGGGGGGAGACCCGTAACGTCTTGATGTTATTAATAATATTAATGAAAATTGTTGTAGTTCGTATTATTTTTCATTCAGGAGCTAATTTATGATTAGGAAAGGAGGGAGGGTTGGACTTATTCTTCAAGATTTATTGTAATTCAAATGAACTGAAGTAATTAGGAACAGCATCTTCCACCCCGGATGAAGTTTTATATAGTCCAATAGAAGCGGGAGGATAGGAGACAGATAGCAAACAATTAGATCAGCTGATTAGAGATATATAAGGCTGTGCTGCTGTCTATCAGCTGTTGTCGGTTGGTAAATAAATATGGCCGCCGTTGTTGGTTAGGAATGCCCTCAATTAGTGGGTCTAATGCTGAGGGCCTATCTGGAAGGGTTTTATTGGAGGGCTCTCTTCCCATTAGGCAAGGATCAATCCAAAGCATCAGTCCGTCCATCCCTTTTAGCTTCCACGGAGGCCCTCTTTTGGAGGCTTGGATTCTGGGCATAGCAGAATTAAGAAAATGGATGTTCAAGGCTTTCATATTTAAACATAAATCTATCAGCTATTTTGCACGAATAAATATTTATTAATATCAACTATTGATACGGGCCACCATAAACAATATATACTTATATACCCGGGATCGAAACATGTATTTTTTTTTTTTATCGAAAAAGTCAAAATTTTATTTAAACTTTTAAGAGTAAAAGATATCCAGAAACTCCTTAGATTAAGTACCTACATTGGAATAAAAATTCTTGTAATACTTTTATTTTTTTCAATGTGAAATAAACGTTTTCAGTATTTTAATCAAGAATTTTAGGGTTTGTGTACCTGTTGGTATACAATACCCGGAATACTGGGAAGAAAGAAAACACACACTTTCATACCTATATTATGTAGCACTTATAATACACGGAAGCCCAGCCACTCAAGTATGTCTTGAAAGAGCCTTTTTAACCCTAGAGTATATATTAAATGATTTTTTTTTTATTTATTTTTTTTTTTATTTTATTTTATGATGAGCTTCGTAATGATAGCGATGAGCTCATGATAAAGTTGGTAACACGTTCCTTGTCCAGTCAAAAAAAAAGAAAAAAAAAAAGAAGAACAAAAACTAAACAAAACAGTACCACAACATTAGGTATTAGATAAACAAACTATTTTAGTGATTTCCTGTTATATGTATATAATTCATTGATGTCTACAAGACATAAATGTATATTCAAACATAAATAAAAATAAGAAGAAAAAATAAATAAATTGAACAGGTAATAGAAATTATTGCATAGTTTGTTTGTATCTGAAAACTAAATAAATATAAACAAAACAAAAAACAAATAAAAAATAAATAAATATTATATATATATATATATATATATATATATATATATATATAATTATAATAAAAGGGGTGGTTAGAAAAAGTAAGTTCTGGTAAATACTATTTATATTTTGTTATATATGCTTAAAGTTTTAAAATGTTCAAGTATTTTGTGGATGTATGGACTACCTTCAGTCAGTAAGTCGCGAAGGTCGTGAGGAATGTCTAAGTCACTACGCAGTCTACAGTCTGTCAGTATGTGTCTAACAGTCAAAGTCTCATTACAACTTGCACAGGTTGGCCTCTGCTTGTTTTTCATTAAATAAGTATGGGTTAGATGGCAGTGTCCAATACGAAGCCTAGTCAAAATCACTTCTTCACGCCTGATGCGGTGTTCATTCGTCCAGGCTTTCGTAATATTTTTAATTTCTCTTAATTTCGAGTCTGATCTCTGCCAGTCTAATTCCCATTCTTGGAGGACCTGTGCCTGTAATGATGTACATACGTCTGATGTTGTCAGTATGTTAATGTCTATAGTCTGTCTTTTTGTCGCCTGTTTTGCCGCTAAGTCTATACTGGTGCTTTGTGGTATGTCTTCATGTACAGGTAGCCATAGCATTGTGACGTGTTTGTTGTTAGTTTGAAGAGTGTAAAGATGAGAGAGTATTCTTGTTATGAGTGGGTTTGTACTGTAGATGTTTTCCAAGGAGAGTAAAGCACTTAAGGAATCCGTACATATTGTGATTTTGTCTTCTTGTATAGTATTGATGTTTGTCAGTGCTAGTAATATTCCTTGGAGTTCTGCTGTGAAGACTGTGGTTTGTTCAGGTAATTTCATCTGGTATGTTATTTTGTCAACTATTGCTGCAGTCCCAGTGCCGTATTTTGTTTTGGATCCGTCAGTGTACAGGTTAAAGATGATTATAGATATAATAAAAATTAAATGATTATAGATATAATAAAAATTAAATGATTATAGATATAATAAAAATTAAATGATTATAGATATAATAAAAATTAAATGACAGGTAAATGAAAAAACGTCTAGTTCCTTCACAACAGTTTATTTCCACGCTGAGCGCTTTCGGTAGCTCTTGCTACCATCCTCAGAACTGTAATGAGTTCAGCTTCACTGCTGAGTCAGCCCTCAGCAGTGAATCTGAACTCATTATAGTTCTGAGGATGGTAGCAAGAGCTACCGAAAGCGCTCAGCGTGGAAATAAACTGTTGTGAAGGAACTAGACGTTTTTTCATTTACCTGAAGATCTTCCTTCTCTGCCAGCAACCTCAAAGTTTTTGAAAAATTAAATGATTATAGATATAATAAAAATTAAATGATTATAGATATAATAAAAATTCCACAACCTAAAAGGTAAATTATTATCGAAAATTAATTAATTCTTCAAAATAAGGTAAATTTTATTTATTTAAAAATGTGTTTTTGTCTATTTACTGATATATATTTGTTGATACAAAACAAAAAATAAACAATAATAGCATTAATTTATTTATTTAAACTTTTTCCTATCAAGTATTTTAATAACAATTGCTTTATAACTATTATTTTTTAAGTTCAAAAATTTTAAAGTTTTAGCTTCTATTGCGGCGTTTTGAACCGATTCAGGCTCATTATCAGGTATCTTATATTGTGTGTAAATCTATTGTGATTTTAAATTTCATTTTATGTCTATACATTTTTTTTTTTTACATTACATTACAATATTTTGAGAATGAACATTAAATCTGGGTAAAATTCTTCATGTGTTGAGTGGATGGGTTATATTCACATGGAATATGATATCCCCACCCTCATTTCATTTTACATATAAATTCTTAATAACATATAATATTAAGACATTGTTATTGAGTGAAAATAAAGCAAACAAAAAAACGAATAATAATCATTAAAAATATCGGGAGTACTCTATACTCCAGGTACCCAGGTTGTTTGATACAAAAGAGATTCCATTATGATTACAACATGTGGGTGGAATATTTGAACTGAAAAACGCCGTGTAAACAGTACCGGAACTAGTATTGTATGCGAATTGATATAGTCCAATAAAAGAGAAGTTTAAAAGGACTATTTTTCTCCCGAAAATTAAGGGCAGTGACTATCAGTTCAGTAAAAAAAAAAAAAAAAAATAAAGAAATAAAATGATGCGAACACGCTCTAATAAACTTGCAGAAAGACTAGATTAAACATTTTAATTGAGTGAAACGTTTGATTATAGGTAGGGAACATGTATTCTCTATATGTATCGATATGAGGAGCCAGATCCAAGAACCGGTTCACGGGGAGCTCCGATACTGATCCAGATAGGTATCTCTCATGAACCAGTCTACCTCCATGCTCTCCCAAAGAGGTTCCAACATTCAACCTCAACTAAACAATCAGATCTTTGACATATTCCTTTTGAAGATAATGTTAGCTCAAGTTTCAGAATATAGTCTATCCTTTTTTATTTTATTTTCCACAGTTTGGGCTGGTGTATATATATATATATATATATATATATATATATATATATATATATATATATATATATATATATATCACATTTCTGTTCCCTGCTCTTAATGCCTAACAGTAACATCGCCTGGATTTGAATAAATAGGACATTCCTTAAACGTCTAGGAAGTACCCCGTTAGGTTAATAAATCTACACTGATAGCTAAAAATATATACTAGGATATACATTTTTCTAAAAATAAATATTGCAAACACTTTACTTCTGGTGCTCTAAGCATTTGTAATATTCAGTGGCTTTTGAAATTTGAATCCCAATTGTGAAAGTGAGGACAGGAAATGATTGAGGATGAAGTATTAAAGGTATGTAACATCGTCAAATAATTATAAAAATATAATACATCAGATAAATATAAAGCCAAGTTCTCTGGTTGCCACACTGGCTCAATCAAATTAGTTGGCATGTTGCGATACGAATTCCAATGGCCTATGTGGTTATGGAATGTAACGGATAATAATACCAAACAGGTGAAGAATAACCCTTCAAAATTTTTTTTTTTTTTTCAAACTTTGCATTTATTCCTCCATCACAACGTTTCGGACACACAGGTCCATCCTCAGGCAATCATGTCCTGTTCATTACTATAGTTACATTAAAACAGTCATGCAATAAATAAACATGATTCCTGTAAGGAAGCAAGTCAAATTACACCTACATCAATTAAACACTCATTATCACTTGGTTCCTTACAGGAATCATGTTTATTTATTGCATGACTGTTTTAATGTAACTATAGTAAAATATAAAAAAAAAATAGATAAATAAATAAAAATGAACTTTTCTGATGTTAACGATTTGACAATTAAAACGTTACTTCCTGGCCTCCAGGAGTCAGACCGAACACGAGAATTTACCCCCTTAACTGAGTTTTCTCATTGATCATCGTGTACGTATTACGGTTTATATTTCCTAGTACAATTTACAATTATTTTAATAGATTTAATTTCTACCTAAATTAGAATCTTATAAAACAGCAATATATTCATGCGTGGAATGTTTCTTCAATGACCAGCCTGGAATCTATCTTTAAAGACCTCGGCTTTGA
Organism: Gonocerus acuteangulatus; assembly: GCA_946811695.1. Lineage (NCBI taxonomy): Eukaryota > Metazoa > Arthropoda > Insecta > Hemiptera > Coreidae > Gonocerus > Gonocerus acuteangulatus. Next base: position 147,646,127 of record OX328123.1, on the reverse strand, counting down.
TGAATACCTTCGAATATATTCTGTAATCATCTATGTAAATCTATGTATAAATTTTAAAATATGCTGAAAAAAATCACATTTATTCATCATATGTATGATATTAGTTAATAAAACACAATCGTTTATTATATTTAGGTCGATTAAGCTCTATATTCCAGAAAAAAAAATTATAGAACATTATCAACAATTTGTAAAGCTTTCAGCGGTTGTCTTGTACAGGGACGTCAAAACGCCATTGCCGCCAAAAGGCGGGAAAGCCATGCTGCCGAGTGTTTTTATAGCGATTACTAAGCTATCCGTCAAGGTCTATAGCTGGCTGGAGATTTATAGAACTCTGGCGTCAGTTTGATTTAATAGCAGGCTCCGGTCAATCTTAGCTCGACAATATATTTTCTTCTCTTACAATTTTTGATCTCGTTTAACCTTGGAATTTGCTTTTAGCTCTTTCAATATATTCTCAGTTTATCTCTAGTTTATCTCCTTTAGAATTTATCAAGGGTAACCTTGATTTTTTTTTTGTTTTTTTTTTTGTTTTTTTTTTTTGTTTTTTTTAGCCTTATGAAGATCACCAGAAAACTTTAGATTTAATGTAGAATAATTTAAATTAACTTTCATTACTATTTATTAGATACTTTAACATATTATTAATCTAATAACATCCATTTTCACTTATTTTCTTAAAATTCAATCTGGCGCATAGTATTTAGTATAGCCAACAAACTAATGCTATAGACACATAAATTTGGACATAATGGATGGAACATTTAAATAGTAACTTTCTGCATCCATTATTTACATGCGTACATTCATAAAGAAAAATACATAGGATATACTACGAAAGTAAAGAAGAAAAAATAGACTAACAACTTAATGAAAAACGTCATTGTAATGACTTTTTTTTAATAATAATAAATATATAAATGTATATTATGTACTAAAACGAATTATCCATCAATCATCGTCTGATTCAATACTGCTACACCTCTCAGCATTTTCTTCTGAAGAGTCAGTATCGTCAGCCTCAATTTATAATGACAGTTCTACATTACAAGTACATCGGATTGTTGCTTTTTTACGCAAACGTTTCGGAAAACTGGCGACGATCGGGCACGAATAAAGTAAGACCATTAATAGAAGATACGGTAAAACTCTTTCCCAGGCAACCTGCACCTTGACTTGTGGACTGTCCTGTAACCTGCACCTTGACTTGTGGACTGTCCTGTCACCTGCACCCTGACTTGTGGACTGTCCTGTCACCTGTTACATGAACTCGAACACCTTCCCTTCCAGCCACGCGGAAACGTCCTTAAACAATTCAGCTCTCCGATGACGTTTATCCCACATGTCACTGATGGAATAATTTTTTATGGCAACTTTAATTATTATCATGTTTAAAATTTTATCTTCATCGTCATTTCCTAGTTTTAAAATGCAGATTAAGAAGCATTTATTCTTATATTTTGATCCACACTTCTACCATTCAGATAAAAATTATTTTCATGGAAAGATTAGAACGAAACCTGAAATTCATCCTAAATTAGTAAATAATCCTCAAAACGCAAAAAATCACAAAAAAACTATATCCATGCAGCACCCCGAATAGTGAAATATTAGCATTTACTTGCCTTGGTAGCGTTCGATCGTGTTTGGCACCCGGGGTTGTTATACAAAGTAAAGCGCATACTTCCTCACACATATTTCCTAATCCTGCAATCCTATCTATCTAACCGCTCCTTCCAAGTAAGATCTGGTTCCGCACTGTCTAGTTCCCATCCCATTTCCTCCGGAGTACCACAGGGAAGTATTCTTGGTCCCCTCCTTTACCTTTTGTATACCGCAGACATCCCCACCCATCCCAGAACCCACTTAACCACATATGCTGATGATACAGCCATATTTTCCTCCTCTCCTGATCCCGTAACTGCTTCCTGTTATCTACAAGAACATCTGGAATCTATCGAGCACTGGTGCAACAAGTGGAAAATAAAGGTGAATCCTGAGAAATGCTGCCAAATCACATTCACCCTCAATAAGAGAACCTGCCCTCCAGTCTTCATATTCAGCCACGAACTCCCCATATCCAACGAGGTGCGCTACCTGGGATTATTACTGGACAGTAGACTCACTTGGAACCCTCACACCCGACTGAAAAGACAGGAACTGAACAGGAGATACGGACTCTTACGACGACTACTGGGACCTTCATCAAAACTGACAATACACAACAAACTCATTGTATACAAAACCATAATCCGACCTATTTGGACTTACGGACTTGAACTCTGGGGAACAACTAAAACTTCTAACATACACAGAATACAGGCATTCCAATCCAAAGTCCTTCGTAAAATAGTCAATGCTCCTTTTTACGTTTCCAATAAAACTCTTCATAATGACCTAAACATCCCTTTCGTTCAAGAACTGGCAAAATCCCGCTTCCTAACCTTTCATTCCAAATTGTCCTTCCATCCCAATCCCAGAGCACAAACACTTTCCTCCCAAACCCACCCACAAAACCCGCCTAGAAGGCTCAAGAGACATTGGCCTCGTGACCAGCTAACTGACTAGTGGAGAAAAAATATATTCCAAACTAGGAAGTACCAATATTGATTGGCTCCTTCCATAAGTGTTATTATCATTATTATTTGTTATTATTATTATTATTATTATTATTATTTTTTCATCGTCTTTACGTATTTATTATTTAGTTATTTCCATTTATTTTATTATGATTACCATTTATTCGTTTATTTATACTTAAATTATTTTGATATTTCTTTTTATTTATTTATTTTTTATTTTATTTTATTTATTTAATTCTTTATTTTTATTTTTTTTTTTTACTTTTTTGTCAGTTGTATTAATCAATTTTTGTATATATCATTAATCATATTTGTGAGCAAACTTAACCAATGTACTTAAAAATGTACAGATGTTAAATAAACGTATTATAATAAAAAAAAAAAAAAAAAAAAACTTGCCTTGGTGGTGTCTATTTCACATGAAATTTAAATAATCCAGTATAGTTTATGTTCAAAAAATGGCAAAGTAATTACAAGAACAAGACTGCAATAAACACTGGGAAAATGTTCCCTTTCTTAAAGTCCGATTAATAATCCCCTCCGTCGCCCTTTGACTATCCATGAAAGTAAATATTTACATTTTCCCTTCTTCCAACTAATACAATATTTAGTGGCCGATTTGTAAAATATTTTATACGCGCCGTTTTCCTAGAGGGAATGCGGAGGTAATAATTTCCATTTACGATACTGTCAGTTGACACTAGGGATAAGAAGGTAACCGCACTAAGATGACGCAGTTCCTTTGAGTCGGACTACGAAAACTACTGACTATGGTAATATTCTCATGTAGACCCAGTATCACTTCAAGGAATCTGAATAAAAAACCCAACGTGAATGGTGGCATCGAATCAGACAGAACACTGGATATTTTCACTGCCCAATTACACCTAAAACAATTTATTCAGGTTTAACACTAGATATGTAATATAGGTTTCCTTGGAAAGAAGGAACTAGAAATCAGTGATTAGAGCTGCATGACAAGGAGGTGCATAGTAAACTCTAAGTCTCAATGATTTGGTGAAACCATTGAAGGGTTATATGACTAAATGATTCAGAGTGTATAACAGTATTATTATTAAATTTGTGTAGTGTACTGTTTAATCCATAGCTTTATATATTCCAGGCCAGTATCATCTGGAAATTTCCTGGAGTGTGATATCCCATTAGGTGGCAGCGTCCTATTCATAGGACAGTCTCTGTTCATGACCTGACAGGATTAGGAGGTGCAGGGAAATTTTCCTTAACCCTCAAATCATATCAGGACATGTCAGTCTAAGAGCTCCAAGTGTTTAAACCCTCACTCTTTCAGTGTCCTCTGAGCTGTGGGGTAATAAAGTAGTGTTTTACAGCTGCTCCCTAACTCCTTATTTTCTTTGTCTCTTATTCCTACTAAAAAAATGGTAAGTAACTTTTTCCTTCATTTCCTGAATTAGAACTGTAGAAAATATTATTCTAAGTTATAGTTTATTGAAAATATATTTTTATCTAATTTTCTTTTTGCAATTAAATCGACTGTCCTATAAATAGGACGCTGCTACTATGAGTATATCTTTCCTATGTGTAGAATACATCTATTCCTTCAGTTTTCAATACAATTGAGGATACTGTGGCCTGTTTATTCTCGGAAGAAATAAAAGCTGATATATTAGCTTTACCACCAGATGTCTTGGAAGACACGGACCAACAGGAAATAGACGATGAAGAACTGGGACCACCATTTGTCCGTGATATTCCTGGCAATATTGAACTAAATCTTCCGGATGACCAACCATAAGGTAACATAGATGATATAAGTACCAGCTCATCAAGCTCCGAAGAAGAGAAACCTATAAATAACCGCCCCACTAAAAAAAATAAGGTATTCAATAAAAAAAATAAAGGTTTTCCCCAAAACAAAACATCGGAAGGAAAATTATCTCGGAAGAAATATGATGTTATCTATAATTTTAGTGAAATAAGAGACATGGCCAAAAAAAAAAAAAAAAAAAAAAAAAAAAAGCCTAAAGGACGTTCGCAGGATCATTGCAGTGACACATTTGAGGCTCGGAGCAAATGTAGGTGAAAGTGTGGTAAGACCACCAGCTTCAAGAAGTTCCAGCGCCAAACTGTTCGAGAGTGTGAGGCAAGACGGAAAGGACCAACTCATTCGGAAGAGAGAAAAGCAACAGAGATGTCAAGGAGTAGTCAAGATTGTAAAGGAAAACCTTTGACATTTTGCACAAAATGCAATATAACACAAAATATTTTCCAAAATTTCAATCATAAAAGAATGTATACAACCCTAGAACAAATGTATTTTATTTGAATATATGTATTATTATGTTCAGCCATTCTATTTTATGTAAAAATATGTTAAAATAAATAACATATTTGTTATGTATTATATTTCAGTAATGGTACCATAACTTATCCCCAAGGGAGCAGCGTCCTATATATAGGACAGCTAATATTTCAGAAAGCAATTGTTGGAATTGATTTAAATTTTGTGCAGATGCTATTTTAAGGTATATAAACACTCTGTTAAAATTTTATTAAAAAATTCCAAAAAATAAAAATTGGCTACTTAATGGGATATTTATCTACTACGGGAGGTATTTTCGAACAACTGCAACTAAACTCTGACTCATTATCCTATAACCGAACCGACTTAAAGATCACTGCTTCTATTTTTGAAACCTCCTTGAGAAACGTGTTATTAAATATTTCGGAAGGCGGAGGCGAGCAGACCTGATTGTGTTGGCGATTAGAATGCAGAGGAAGTCACAAATCAATCAACGACACACAGATATAAACACACATCTCATCATCGCCCATATTCTCCTACTTTTTTTTTATACTCCACTTTAAGAGACTAGCTTTGGGCCTATTTGTAAATGGAAGGATGGATATGAATGATGTGTATGTTTTGCAATAACGCATAAATCACTTTTATGATCTCCTCTACGGCTATTCTTGAATGGAGCGTGTTTTCTGAAGACGGATGTACGATAAAACCCGGTCTGATTTACGTTCTGTATAATTCGAGAGTGTTTTGGGATACAAATGTGAACCTGGAAATAAACCTTTCCCGTTTGCCCATTTTTTCTATAGCCAAATATAATTCTGATTTATTCTTTTAAACGCCATCATTCGAAAACAGCAAACCCCTAGAAAATTTTACAATGAATAGATACAGAGAATAATTAAAACCCTTACCGACAGTGTAGTGCCTGGGGCTGTGGGTTAGATTCCGAAGAGGGCAAGCCGAAAACAGTTAAAGACATCACCATATTATTATACCAGGGTAGGTAACCTGTAGATTGGCCATCCCAGAAATCTGTGATATATATATATATATATATATATATATATATATATATATATATATATATATATATATATATATATATATCACAGGACAGTCCACAAGTCAAGGTGCAGGTCGCCTGGGAAAGAGTTTTACCAACTCGTTCAAAACGCAAGAGGGAGAGTAAGAGGGAGAGAGAGAGGGAGTGAGAGAGAGAGAGAGAGAGTGAGAGAGAGAGAGAGAGAGAGAGAGAGAGTGAGTGAGTGAGTGAGAGAGAGAGAGAGTGAGAAGTGAGGGTAGCCGACACTTTCTAGATGTTCTTCAGATAGGAAGACTAAATGTCAGGCTGCCAATTACTGAAGAGAGAGAAGTCTAGGAGCGGCTCTCTCTCCCCAAACATTTGTCATTGTTTCCACCGTTCTGTCCCATCATAAATTAACATATTTACAGGAGGAAAAGGTTCGTCCGTCTGTCTCCGTCATAATCCTCCACCGTCCCCTTTATCCTTTGATAAATTATAGACGCCCCTGTCTCTCATCCTGAGGAAAACACCCGTGTTCGGAGTTTTTTCTTTACCTCAGTATTTATCTCCTTTCCATTTTCTTTGCCTCAGGTTTACTCCATTCGCCTAGTAGACACTTCGGCCCGTAGAATGTGGAGACCATTCAGTAGACATGGTCGCTAATAGTTTCCCATTCATAAACTTGAATACGTAGAAAATACCGAGGTATAATCCTGTGAAATGGCCTGTGAATCAGCCTCCAATAAGAATTTACTCATACTGAAAAATGTCGTTTCTAATGAGCTTTATGCGTTTTCCACATCCGTATTGAAACTCATTTACATAGACCATCGATATGTTATTTTTAGCGGCATTAGCAATCGTCTTTCCAATGTACAAGTAGGCTTTATACAGAGAAAATAGTCCACTCCTTAGGGTTTTCTTATCTTATCTCCCCAGGAAGGCAGTAGTTAAGAGTCACCGAAAACTAAGATTTGCATAAAAATGACTCATTGGGGCGCCAAAACCAACAAGTCCTACTGCAGGACTTAACTCTACTTCGAACCGACTCTATTTTCGTGTTTAATTGTCAGTAAATATTTATTAAGTAATTACTTCTCCGAATCCTACGTGAATAGCAGATGAATACGGAGTCAGGCTATGATTTATAAATTCGTATTTCGTGTGTAATCCTACATAAACACATATAAGACAGGCATTTACAAATTTGTTGCATAAGTGTCTATGTATATGCATATAAATCTAAGAAAATCATATGAAATGAAACATTTATTTTAAAATACACCGAATTAGTGGAAGTTAAGGGAGGACCTAGAGGTTCTTCGTAAACAGAGCGCATTCTTCAGCTAGGCAATGACAGTCAAAATAATTAAATATATTATGTTCCCATTATTTTGGAATGGTACAATTGCTTTTTGGATACAAAATGTCAGCTTACGAACAACAAAATCACTATAAGATGTATATTATTATATAAAATATTATTATATTATTTAAAAAGTATGTTATTTTGGGTATTCAGGAGAGTGGGAACTGTGAACCTAGAATTTAGGAATAAAATACAAATTAGCCCAATGTATTTTAAAGAGTCACCAATCTCTTTGCCCAAAATGCATTTTGCAGAGAGCGATAACGTTGCATTTCATGATAGTCAAGAAAAACTGACAAGTGGTGTGCCTACTTTTCTAAGCGGTATATGTAACATTAAACTCTCCACACCACTGGTCTTAGCGCGGTTCCTATCTCCCTTAATAGGGAGGAAATCCGCTTATGAAGATGACCTCATGACGCAATCCGGAAGTGCCTACTATACGATTTTATGTTTTAGAACGCATAGATCACAAAAATACTGGTGCACACTGGGGCAAAATCGAAAATTCCTGGCCAAAACTAGAAATTTCATTTGTTATATATTTTACATTCATCTATTTTAATAGTCATATTTATGAGTCGTCAGCAAACGATCCGACCTTTGGAATTGTTTACTAAGAAGAGATAGAAAATAGATGAAACATGACGTTACCTTCTTATTGTCGTTCAAGTAATTAGATTAGCGAGTGAATTTGTTCAATCAGTGCGCTTGAAACAGTTATATTGAATCTTTGGTAACACCAATCGATTATGGGTACACCTCAAAGAGGTAAGAGATTATATATATATTTTTGTTTTACTTCAGAATCGATCTTTTATAAATTACGTAGAAAAAAAAAGAAAAGAAAAATCATTAAATAAAACATTCAATAAGATAAAATGTTGACTATTCAATCGCAGTGAGGAGAGTTATTTTTTCGGTTCGAATGGCAACTATGGAGCTCCAATGATCTTTTGAGAGATGTTTCGAATTGATTCTAATTTGGCAATAGCCAGCATATATTGTTGGAAAAAAAGAATGATGAAATTACCATATTTCCGCTTTTGGAGGTCCAAGTGGTACAAAACTCTTCCTTTCAAGAAGACAGCTTTGTAAGTGGATTTCGGGGCCTAATAGCAAGGGAATTGATGAAAAAAATCAATTTATAATAGGTAAAATTATCGATGTCTTCGAGCTGCAATACAACAATGAGGTTGTTTATTTACCTGCACAAACTAAGATCGTTACGTTTCGAGTAATAAGCCAAAATGGCCAAAGCTCACAGAAACAAGTCCTTTAAAAAAAAAAAAAAAAAAGTCTTGGTTTAATGGAACCCTTTACTTTTTCAATCAGCAGGCCCCAAATAGACTTCGACATTGCAAGTGAGTGAAGTTGGCGACGAAAGACCGACGATTTGAGATCTCAAGCGTGCCGAAGGCCACAATAATGCTGCTTTCTTCGCCAGGAACATAGATTTGGGATCTCCGTCTAAACCCGACTGTTTTCGAAAGGCGCTTTTATTATCACCTACCACCATGTCCCCGAAACGAGCTCTTATTTCAATTTTTTCGACTGGTAGGAATGCGTATCAGCCCTTGCGAAATACACCCAAAGCGGACGGATTGAACTGATCCCGTAGCTATAAGAAAGTGCAAGAGGAAAAGAAGAAATGCTATAGTGATTCTGGTGTTACTGTAATGGAGTCATTTGCTTAAGGAGAACTTCAGTCACAATTGAATCATACGTGTGCAAGGATCATAGAAGCTCAAAGTGAATTTATAGCTAATTGGATGCTGCCTCTTTGAGGAAGTACGAAATTCCTTTTTATTTCATGGTATTCTCAAACGCAAAATCATTACACCAAACCTATTAATACGTCAATATCTTTAGAAAGCTGGAAAATCGTCCAGTTACCTCGATAAACAGGAGCTCTGTAGAGTTTTATAAGCATTTTATTCGTGTTTAGCAGCTCAAAAAACATAGAAGTAGATGGTTTCAGAGTTTTGGCCGAGATTTTTCGCTTTTGCCCTAGTGTGCGGTGGTTCAAATTAGTGTGCGTACACACACACTCACAGAAACATATGTATATATATATATATATATATATATATATATATATATATATATATATATATATATATATATATATATATATATATATATATATATTGTCTGTTCGCTCTCCCACCAGTTCAAATGTTTATAAAATTTGCTACAAAAATCGTTGACCCAAAAGAACTGCTATAACACATTTGTGTTGAGTAATTCGCTTGAAATGCTCAGATTCAGGCCCCGAAACAGGTTACCCAGTGGGAGTGCCCAGAGGTGCGGGTCAAGTGAACGTAGCTGAACGCAAAATACATTGAGGAGATAGCGTGATGGGTACTGCGTTCCTGCCGCATGAATTCCTCATTGCAGGTACCAATTGATGCTACGGTTGGCGTAGGATCTGGACTCCGACCATCGAAAGACAACACCAGATGAAAAAGCGTTACTAAGCGCCCGATTTTCGAGCTGAGCCAATCTCGCCCCCTGCGGAAAAGATTATTGTTGCTTCCATGAGCAATTTATGCGTTAGTATGTCGAATGGATCCCATCGGCTGAATATCAAAAAGGAAGATATAAAGCTAAGCTCCCTAAGAAGGGAGATAATAAAGAGAAACGAAGAGAGATATGAAATACTTTAAACTCTCTTAACTCATGGCTTTGTGGTTTTGATTTAAGAAGGACTGCTCGTGGGACACCTGCCCACATCAGACAAGAAATAGGGGCCCCATATTTCTCGGAGGGTATCAAATTCGGGACCTTCTTCTTGACAGATTTATAGCCGAGGTAGGGATGAATCTTATACCTCGACCTCGCATATGGAGATGTAGGACTCACGGTAGAATCATCCACATCATAGTTACTGCGCCGTTTTAATGTATTTATGTGGAAGATTACTTTTTATGGCGCGTTAGAATACTTATTATTATTGAAATTATATTTATTTATTTATTGATTATGCTGCATCTAAAGCGAAGAGCATTCAATACCTTGTAGTAAGCTGATGTAGGCGCTGCATTAAACGATGCCACTCCAAAATATTAGCACAGACAATTCGGTAAGTATTGAGGTATGAGTAGTCAAGAAAACAAGAAAATAAATGAATTTAAAGTTAATAAGTTAAGTTGATTTTTAATTAATTGAGTATTTGTTTTTTTGTTATTGTATCATTACTGGAAAAAAGAAAAAGGTGAAATGGATTCTTTTGTTTATTGTACCATTTTATATCTTGTCGTACATGTACGTCACATGTTTCAAATATGTCAATGCTGTGTTAATATACAGGCTGCCTTCCGAAAATATGTCTGTCAGGTCATGAAGAATGTCCAAGTTATGCCGTAACCGACCGTCTGTTAGAATATGTTTTACAGTAAGGTCTATGTTACAAGTTGTACACTTAGATTTGTAAGTCTTCGTCATCAGGTACGCATGAGTATACATGCCATACGCGCATCGAAATTGTAACCACTGAATAAATATAAAAAAAAAATATATATAAGTAGTGATTTCATAACTACCTAGAAGGTCATGACGTTTGACAAATTAACATTTCAGGATTGAGAACCCGATCCAAATATAATTATAGGCTTTTTCAATTTTTCGATATCTTTATATAGAGTTTTCGAATAACTCAAATGCTAAAAACCTTTAGTTAATTACACTTAATGAGAAAATTCGTTGTAAAGAAACAAAATTCGGCCCCCAAGGCACATGTAGAAATTTCCTTCTTTAAACAATATAATTTCGTTTCTAATCTCGAAAATGTATTAATGCTCACGACAAAATACCATTGTTGACACAAAAGAAGTTCCATTCAGCAGACGGCAGAAATTCTCACTTTTACACACCATAAATTTCTTATAAGCACAAAATCAAATTGTTTCCTACAATCGACTGAATTTTCTCTTCGTCAATAACATAAATTCGTCTTTTTAATCGTGGTTCCTCCCTCCCTCCATCGGGAGGAAACCGCTCATGAGGTTGACCTCGTGACGCAATCTGGAAGTTCCGACAAAATATTTTACGTTTCAGAACCCATAGATCTAAAAAATAACGGTAGTTCAAATTTGTTTGTGTATATATATATATATATATATATATATATATATATATATATATATATATATATATATATATATATATATATTCGATCTCTCACTCACTCAAAAATGGTCCATTTTTGAAGAAATTTTGTACAAAAATACTTAGTCTAATTTAAGAGGCCAAGATCGTTAACCAGGAAAACCGACTTATTGGAACACGGGTTTTGGGAAATAAACATCGCGAATGAAACCATTTTTTTAATGGAATTTTATTTCCTTCTGTACAAGAAAGGAATTCCTGGTTACACACACACACACACACACACACACACACATATATATATATATATATATATATATATATATATATATATATATATATATACATAATTACACAAAATAAAATTTCCTTCTACACATGACATGAGAAATTCCTAGATGCACACGACCGTAATTTTAATCTATACTCAATAGATTTTCATATCTAAACGCAGCAAAAATTACGCCCACGTTGTAAGTCATAAATTCCTTTTAATTCACGCCACATTTTTCTTTGAAATATTACGGATATTAGGGGTCTCCCGTGGCCTAGTGGCTAGCGCCTTAGATTCATAAGCGGGAGATGGTGGGTTCACCGGCGGCAGGAATTTTTTCATCTCAGGGCTCGCTGATAAAATCCCTCGCTGCATCCTGGAGTTGGTGCTAATGGCCAATATTTGTCGATGCGCCGTTAAAAAAAAAAAAAAAAAAAAAAAAAAAAAAAAAAAAACGCGCTATTATCTTCTACCTGTATACACAATAAATTAGCTTTTATGTATCAGAAATTCCTTTGTCATTACGACTGGAATTTCTCATCGCGAATTTATATTCTATACATGACTGAAATCCTTATCTGCTTACTTTGGACGTTTCTGCCTACACAAAATGAAAATGACCTCCCATACAGTTGTCTGAAATGAGAACAAGTTTAGGTAGGAATAAGAGAGGGCAAATTGACAAGACTGCAACTGAGAGGAATATTAGTGTTAAACCAAATGCAAGTGTAATTTAAAAGCTTTACAGTGCTGAATCCAGATTGACACAAACACTTGTTTATTTGAAGAAACCCTTTGTTCATCTATTTGCTGTCCGGATTCGACCTGATGTCATGAAAATGGCAAAATAGCCATCCGGACAAGTAAGCAAAAAATCTCCGTTTGAAACACTTCTCGACTGAGGTATGTACGGACAAACAAACAGATGCACAAAAGAGCGCACCGAACGGAGCGGCTCATGTTTTGCGTTCACTAATTGGAAGAGCAATATTTAAAGAGAGGCGAATCCAAAACGCACACCCATGTCGAACGCAGCCGTCGCTCGGGGCCGGACATAATAAAACCGCCTCAGGCGAGTCCATCTTTTGCCTGTGTCCGGATTATATAGAAGATTTTCAAGGGGATCATGACAAGAGAGTGACAAACCCTCTCGATATGCGAGCACACAAAACAACAAACGCCGCAAACGTAGCTTTGAACTCTTTGTGACAATGTTAATAATAGGGCTGCCGTTGCGGCATATCACCGGACGCCCCCGGGCGTTTTGCATTTAGCGTCATTCGGACGCACGTAATGTTATAAACAGAAATATATAATACACACATGAATATATACACACTGAATAGCTAATTACTACAACATAGAAATTCCAAAAGCAAACATTATGGCTATTGAGGATTATTTAACTATTATCTAGCATACACTGCTTTCCCCTAAGTAATAATATCATAAGACATGTTTATGTATTCAACAGGATAAACAATAAATGTATACAGAAGGAATGCATACTAAAGGCAAAGTGTAAAAGAGGCTGAAATATAACGAAAGATATCCACAGAAAATCAAAACGCAATCTCTTTTAAAAAAAAAAAAAAAAAAAAAAAAAAATGTTTGTCCACTTAAACATAACCTACATATTCGAGAGAGGTTATCTAGAGGTTCTCACAATCGTTAAGGAGCGAGGTTTGCCCAGTAGTGGGAGAACACTCGACTAATATAATGGAGAGCGAATGGAAGTAGTTGCAAATAAGCGCAAATAAAATAAAAATACAATACACTGGAGGATGTCAGTTCGAAACTCAGGCGCACAAAGAAGATTTTGTCTTCTAGTTTCATCGTTCAAGGGTTCTTTTAGGGGCTCCTGGCCAACCTTCACTGACTCAAATAGTGTATTTCTTGCTACATAGCGCTTCCGAGGCCGGGTCTAATATTCAGTGCCTGTCGACAACAAAATAGTAAATATATTGAACACTAACGTAAAAATTGAGGTTTTCTGTAGCTTTGTAAGTTTTTTTTTTATTTAATTTTATTTATTTATTTGCAATTGTCTTTGAAATTAATGCATTTTTCAATCTAGTATTTTGAACGTTTCTAACTTTTCACTGGTTTTAATCTGTTCGCGTATACCTTTTATACGGCTGCCGGATTTATATATATAAAATAACATTCTATCCCCCTGTCAGAAACATTTTTCTGCAAGTGCTAAGACGTCAAAATTTCATTGAATGATAGTAATCTGTCAGATGATCTAAGGATAGAGGATTTTCTCGTAGGTCACTAATGACTTGGTCAGATCAGGCTACTGACTTTAACTAGTCAGTTCTTAGTCAATAGGTTACTTACGATCAGCTGATCCTGTGCTTTCCCATGGCTACGACCTATTCACAACGAAAGGTTAAACTCACGACCAGTCAGTAGGGAACTTCCTTACATTTGTCTCTTTTAATTGCCCAGCTGAAGTAAATCTATTTAAAATTTCCTACGCTAATTTTCAAGAAATAAGCTATGAATTAAATAAATAAAAGATCCTTCACGCAAGAAAACCTTTTTTTCTCTTTTTTTTTTAGGGAGTGACTAGGGTCATTGGTGCCCAAGTATAAATGTACGATTGAAAATGCAATGACATAAATATGCCAAAAATGGTACTTCTGGATCAAAATAGTTTACCAAATCAATTTATATTTATTAAGTAATTTTAAATAAAGAAGATAACGTAAACGCACATACTCACAACCTCACGTACCCACACCAGTGATGTGGGGTGGGTAGGTAAATATAAATTGGGTATTTACCTGGGTATTTACCCAAAGGGAAGGTAAATACCCAAAAAGTGGGTATTTTCAGTTTTTGAGCTTGATACAACTTCTTTGAATATTTTTTGGCGCAAACAAGGACTGAAACTTACCCATTTGATCATAAAAACTTAATGAACATTAAAACTTACCCATTAATATTTTAAAGAAAGTTAAAAGTCGGTCCGGGTATTTATGGGTATTTACAACTTAATGTATATCAATGAATTTTCATTATTACTTTTACAGTGGGGGAGGTTAATTAATTTTAAAAAGGTTTTAATGAAGCCTATTCAATTATTAAGGACTTACTTAAATTTAAAAAAAGGGCCAAAAACATTTTTAATGTTTATTATAATAGTTCAAAACCATTTCAAGTTAAGTTTAAGTTTGCGATCCTTGTTAATATTATTTGAAATTATGCTCATACAGTAGTAACAACATTACTGTAAGCGGAAATCTCACCAGAAATGAAAAGGTAGCTTCTTGATGACAGAGTGTTTTGAGTCCGAGTTGGGAAACTAGTTAACATCCTTGATCCAATTTTTGAACTTATCACTGCCATTCAGTTAAATGCCCCTTTGATCCACACAGTTCATAAGAGATTTAAGAATTACTGAAAACTCTTCAACAAAAAAAAACAGAATCTTCTCTTCAAAAAACGGAGGAAAAACTTGTGTTAACTAAATAAGAGAAACGCATTCAGTTTGTTGTTGGAAACGCACATCTTGCTGCAGACTTGTTGAACTCTTCCATTTGTTTTGTGTGTGAGTTAGGCAGAAGCATGGGATTGAAATCAGTTGATCTTCAGAAAAACATAGCTGACTATAGGGACCAAGAGGGATTATGGCAAAGATCCTTTGTTTGGGAAGGTTATTAACCTCTCAGTGATCCTATTTTATAATTTATTACTGTTTTAATAGTTTCTCAGTGTTGCAATAGCTCTAAACTGGCAAGATCAATGACATTTTACAATAATCGATTACTAAGTCACGGTTTAGTTAAATACCTTAAATACCCGGGTATTTATGAAATTGGGTATTTACCCTGGGTATTTACCCTTAAGAATAAATACCCGGGTATTTTACAACACTGACCCACACGCAAACAGACTGGCACACACAGCCACAACTAATTGTACTTCCTCTTTTAATTTTAATTATCATTTATATTTTTGGGTACAGATCTGTAGCTCTAAGGAATGTCAATGTTCTCTGACACCATTCATGGTCGCCTCCAAAAATATCACAGAAAGGACCACCAAGTAGAGAGGGTGGAAGATATAACATATAAGTACTTTTATTGATCTTTCTATAGGTATTATGAAATATTGTCTATTCACAATTGTTTTTTGGTTTTTCATCCTGCATCGATTCCCGGAGTTTTGCCGTTTAGTTTGGACACCCTGTATTTTGTTTTTCATACAAATTTTGATATATATATATATATATATAAGGTAACGACCCCACTAATGTTTTAAAATAATTTATAAGGTATTTTTCTTCAAGAAATAATGACAATTTTGTATATATATATATATATATATATATATATATATATATATATATATATATATATATATATATACTTAAGGTAACGACCCCACTAATGTTTTAAAATAATTTATAAGGTATTTTTCTTCAAGAAATAATGACAATTTTGTATATATATATATATATATATATATATATATATATATATATATATATATATATATATATATGGGGGCGAGGTTAGCTCAGTGGTAGAGCACTGGACTAATAAGCTGGAGGCCTGAGTTCAAATCCCGAGCAAGCACTAAAGATTTTTTCTTCTAGTGTCTTCGTTCACTGGTTGAATTCGGCCTCCCTGACCATCCCTAGGCCAACCCAGCCTTTAATTAATTTAATAATGGGTACCTTGGTTGGTGCTAATGACTCTAGCAGTCAGGGGGAAAATCAGGCGCCCGGAGCATAGTACTGACCACACTATCTCCCTATTGTGCCTTATGGTCATGAATCAGATACCTCTATAGTATCTGCCCCTTAGGGCCCTCGTGGCCTGTTACGGGGCTGATTTTTTTTTATATATATATATATATATATATATATATATATATATATTGACTATATTATTTTGTATTCCTTTATTCTACATTAAATAAGTGCATGCAAATTATCTACATACCCCTAATTCTTGTATCCATTCTATCAGAATAAATTAAATTAAAAACTGATTGAATGCACTGCACAAATACACTCGGTGACTATGTCGAAATTAGACTGCGCAGTTTCTCGCATATTTTACCCAACTTCAAAGGCCCCTAACGTTTTAGTAGCCGAAGATAATTAGATAATACTGCGAATTCGCAATATCTATAGTATCTCTAGTAATATAATCGGCTTAGTTTTATGAACTGTTTACTTGAGTTTTCTCGATCTAGTTATGGGAATCGGTCCACTGCGCGGAGGCATCTCACAGTTAAGTAAATTCCTTGGTACCCATTGGATGTCATCACCAATGGCCCAGCTGTCAATGCGCCATAAAAAATATAAAAAAATAATAACAAAATAAAACTATTTAAATAATTCAATAACTAATGATACACTCCAGAATCTTTTTGAGGTCCAGTTTTTCTGTAGCATTAGCGTAATTCTGCGGCCTAAATTTGTTAATTTATTTACACTATAATAAAACACAATGTTTTTATGTTCGAAAATAAAAACACCGTAACTAATACGTTAAAAGAGTATATTAAAGATACATAAAATAACTCTTAAAAATGTGAAATTTTCAAAATTTGCGCAAATTTTGAGCCCTATGCACGACTGAAAGATACCAACTGATCTAAACCAAATTAAAACACTATGTTTTTAGGCTCTATTCGACACGTTAAAAACTAGTATATTACGAAATTCAAAAATTTTAAAAATAGTCGCAAAAAGGAAGATTTTTCATATTTTGTTAAATTTCAAAACCTATGCGCAAACGGATAATGTCAACCGATTTTGTTAATTTTGGTTTCCATTTATTTCTCTACAACTTCCTACTGTCAATCAGGCGGAGAATCAGCCTGTACAGGATACTATTTCTCTACAACTTCCTACTGTCAATCAGGCGGAGAATCAGCCTGTACAGGATACTATTTCTCTACAACTTCCTACTGTCAATCAGGCGGAGAATCAGCCTGTACAGGATACTATTTCTATACAACTTCCTACTGTCAATCAGGCGGAGAATCAGCCTGTACAGGATACTATTTCTCTACAACTTCCTACTGTCAATCAGGCGGAGAATCAGCCTGTACAGGATACTATTTTTTTTACCAACTCATTTTTGTAATTTTGAAAATTCTAAAACTGTTTTTTAAAGACAATTTATAGGAGAATCTAAATTCTCAATTAGATTATTCCTACCAATTTTATATTTTGTAAAAAAATCATTTAAATTTGTGAAAAATGGGCATTTTACAGCATTTTTGCATGTTTTTTTTTTTTTGCTAAAAGTATATTTTTTACAAAAACAAAGAAAGTTATCAGAAATCCAACTTCATATTCGTATTCACCACCCCAAGAAGCATTAAAAATTATAGAAATCAGAATTCCAAAAAAATGTCTATAGACAGAGGAAATTTTAAGATTCAGTATTATAGAAAACAATTTAAAATCCCTATATTTTTAAAACTTGACGTATAGGGAAAAACTAATGTTAGATTCGGATTCAGCACACCCGAAAAAAAAGAAAAAGAAAAATCAGTCCCATAACAGGCCACGAGGAGCCTGAGGGGCAGATACTATAGAGGTATCTGATTCATGACTATACGGCACATAGTGTGGTCTGTACTATGCTCCCCTTGGCTGCTTCGACTGCTAGAGTCATTAGCACCAAGGTACCCATTGATAAATTTATTAAAGGCTAGGTTGGCCTAGGGACGATCAGGGAGGCCGAATTCAATCCATGAACGAAGACACTAGAAGAAAACGTCTTTAGTGCTTGCTCGGGATTTGAACTCAGGTCCTCGAACTTATTAGTCCAGTGCTCTACCACTGAGCTTACCTCGCCCCCTGAGCACACCCGAAAACCCCTAAAATGGTGGTTCACTTCCGTGTTACTTCCAAAAAGTTTAAATTTGTTGACTTGTGTTGTTAACCAATTTTACGAACTCATTATTTCAAGTATTTTACCCACCTTATAGAAACTATGAATAGTATAAACAGTATGACCTTAATTTCTCCTAACCTTAAACAGAACCAATGAAAGAGAAGGATAGCAGATTGACTCTCAGCGGTAGGGGTTGTCTCCTGACAACACTCCGGTTGACCCGATCACTTTGAGGAAATTAACTGGCGGCCACTTTTCATTCGTTTAGTCGTTCAAAATCTGGCATCATTCACTTTTCCAACCTGTCAACCACGGATCAGATAAACCTGCTATTTTTCAATGCTCCACAGAATCGATGCAAATTACCCAGAAAAAAACCTACAATGTTTCCTACTGGGGAGAGGAAATTATTCTTCAGATGGGTTTCGCATTTTGTCGTCAATCCTCTCAGAATTCAAGTTATTTTTTGTGTGTGTGTGTGTGTGTGTTTTCTCTTTTAGTTACATACGCTAGAAGCATCATGTCAAGAATAATGAATTTCTTCAAAATCCAACAAGCAGAAACTACCTATTTCCTATATAATGATACTTCAGGCGTCATTCGTAATGTATGTAAAAGAACGAATCCAACAATTATGAATGCAAATTGAAGCACCACACAAATCCCAAATTCCCGCAGAACCTACTTCATAGGAAAGTTTAGGCCTGTAAATGAAAAAAAAAAAATTGATACATATTACAATTCTTTCAAATGGGATATTTCAGAAATTATAAAGGCTATCCAATACTGCTGATGCATGTTGATGACACCTATTTTTTTTTTTGTAATCCTTCTTACACTCTTAGTTTGGGGAAATTTCAAAGGTGTGGAAAAGGTCTTCAAAATAATCCATCAATTTGGAATAACCTAATTCAAAATTTTATTTATTTCCATTTTTATCAAAAACGGTTAAAATATCGCTTTCTCGTGGTGGTTCCTATTTGATAGAAGACAAACTATTGGACAGCGTTTCCTGAGAGCATCATGATGCGACAATTAGACTGTTTTTTAAAGGCTCAGTGAAGTGAGCAGAATAATTATGAATCGCTAATAAAAATTTAGTATTGAAGTAAAGAATGATAAGTTGAAAGAATCTTTTCAAATTTCGGAATCTGACATTAATGATAACAAATGGAGACTGAGATATTGATTAAGATACATAAGGAAGTCGTGGCAGGGATTCCGAAATATGTTTAATGTTACACATTCAAGGGCAGATTTTTACAAGACTCCATATTTTTCTTATGTTCCGAGTTGTTAATTAGACATTAACATCCAAACTCAACCAGATCAATACAAAAACCATTGGGGCAATTTAATTAAAAACAAATTTGCTATTAGATATGATAAATTTACATATGTAACAAATATTTACACGCTAAACAATGGGTACTGAAATACATCGAATAGCGTACTTCCAAAAAAAAGCTACAACTTCCAAAACTCCAGACTTTCTGAAGATTGCCCTGCATTTCGTTAAGAAAACGGTAACGCCCAAACGCAACCTGACTAGGTAAAAATCTATAAGCAACGTGCATCATAAGATATTTCAAATTAGAACAGCCTGTAAAGCACTTTCTCAGGCTGAACGAAGCATTCTGTATTGCGAAGAATAATACAGATCCAGAATATACACCTTACGGTACTCCAGATCATTCTGAAGATTACACTAAATTTCCAAGTTTTTGATAAAAACTTCGCTCTCTACAAACGGTTGAAGGACTGAAGGAGCATAAAGAGCGACTGATGTCTATTGGAGGGCTAGTAAGATGGATTTGGAGCGATCCATCAGATGGTGGAATGTGGCCAGACCCAAGATCCCAAGGGTCCCGATCTAGGGACGTCCTCAGAGGATAGGAACCTCCTATTTTCTCTCCATTCTCTTCTTGTTCCATCGAGTATTCCTCTGGAAAATCCTATTTTCTCTGTTAAAACCACAAAAGTTCGAAACTTAAAAAAAATTATTTAAGACAACTCAGTGCGACGTTTTCAATCGTCATAGTCCCTGGAAGCCGTAAAACGTTCTTGTTAAGTAACAAAAATGTTTTTTGGGGGGAGGGGAAAGTATCTTTTCGCAAAATATAATCAAATTTATTCAGTTTTTTATGCAGTCAAAACAATGGAAGAATGGTTATCTTTATAATATATATATATATATATATATATATATATATATATATATATATATATATATATATATATATAATACGTCGTAAAAAAATAAATTGAATCTTTTTATTATGTATAGATATGCTATGCCGGCTATCGACTCTGGTGGCAAATTTTGCAGACTTATATTTTATAGAAATCCGCTTCCCTGAGACTTGTGACCATAATTTATGCAGCGAAGAAGCTTTTGCTTTATCGAGTGGACATGATAATGTTTTTTTGTTTTTTTTCAAATTGGTGAGAGTGAGAAAACGCTAAAACTCATTATCCGACAACATAAGAAATCAATTAATTATAAGCAGCTCGTAAAAGAGCTAAGCACTTTATGTTGTAGTGTGGTCCACTTTAAGCCTTAGTTTACACTATCTTACCACTTGTCATTAGTGCCTGAACCTTTGACTAAGCTGCGCATAGCATTAATACAAGTACTCGATCATAGCATGGTGCCCGGAGAGATGCAAAATGAACTTGCCCGAACACGTGGCTAGGACATGTCTCGTCCACGGAGACCGAAAAGCTGCGAACTACGAGGCAACGAATTCAGGGGAACCTACGAAACAGCCTCTCGTCCGTTGCCTCAGTAATTGTCCGCATGTGCAGCAGACGAGATAGATTTTTGAAACGGGTTTTCTCGTGATTCTGATGAAGAATGTTTCGATTTAGAATTATAATGTTTGATTCTTAGGCGGCTCTAATTTGAAAACCCGCTCCTACGGTTTCTGTACATTCCGCATGTGATATTTCGTTTCCCGCTGTTTCCACAGATATTTCCTCTCCTGTAGAAGCAAAATTAACATCTCCAAGTCCAGTTTTCACTCTCGCTTTTCGTACTCGTTCGCAACTAGATCCCAGCAAAACGGGATCAGTTCGCAAGTTCGGACGAAAATGGACGAACGATAACGACCCAGTGGAGGCGGTCCTTGACGGAGCCATTTGTTTGGATTGTTCGTGAATTTTCGTGCAAATTCTGACGGGTTTATGACGCAGCTTTTCGGTCCCAATGGACGAGAAAAATAATACGTTCCGCCAATTGTTTTCACTCTTATTGCGATGCCTTAGTGACAAGTGACAAGAATTCGTTCACACGTAGTGGACAAGTGCATTCAGTACGGTCCGTCTAATATGTGGCTTGTCACTAACCACTTGCGCTGTTTACATAACTGCGTAGTAGAATGGTAGTGGTGGACCTTACTTGCTGATTAGTAAATACAATCTTATCGATGCATTACTAAAAGATTTATTCGTTTTAAACTGTTCTTACAGAACAGAAATGTTTTATGTTCTCCTAATATTTAAATTTCTATTATTGTAAAAATACCAAATTTGTGCAAATACTAAAATATTTAAGCCCTGTTTACGAGTGCTCGCAGGGGAACAGATCCGTTTCAAACCCTTGAATAATTTAATATCAACAGCTACCAAAAAAAAAAAAAACTTTGCCAGGTTTAAATAATGGGAGCAGAGTAATTTTCCATTTTTCATAAATTAGTATACAATTATATCTAATAACCCTGCATGTTTTTCTCCTGATTTTTAGTTTCATCAATTACAGTTTTATATTATTTTTGTTATATAAATTATTCAATGTTGTTGAACCCATTTGTGTTAGTTTTTATAGCCTCAGAGTCCCTACATTATTTACGATTAAATTACCCATTAAGCCAAATCACTTATATCACATATATGTGTTTCTATGCACCATGAATTGAAAATATTGTTACACAACTCCTCTTATCAAAAGATTTTATTCGAACAAGAAAGAAAATCACACTGATGTAGGGACTGAACGTAATCTTATAACAATTTCTAACGTTAATATAATTATTAGGACATCTAAAATT
Source organism: Gonocerus acuteangulatus (assembly GCA_946811695.1). Classification (NCBI taxonomy): domain Eukaryota; kingdom Metazoa; phylum Arthropoda; class Insecta; order Hemiptera; family Coreidae; genus Gonocerus; species Gonocerus acuteangulatus. The sequence continues at coordinate 147,623,563 of OX328123.1, read as the reverse complement.
GAAGGAATGTAAAAGTCCTGCATCTCATTGGTCAGATGAAGGCTCAATAAGTAAATAAATTCGCTATTCAAATTGATTTGTAAGAAGAAATAAGTCGGGGATTCATCAGGACTAAAAAGAAGCAAAATTATCAATAAAAGGTTCACAAGAACTTAGTGCTTCTCCGTTCATATCCCTTGTACCATTTCGTCCAGTAAGGAACGAGAGGCCTTTTGAGGAAAAAAATATAGAAGTTTTCTTTTGCAATCCTTCATTATATTTCCTGGGTTGCTGAATCCGAATTTTAAGTTTGCCCTCTGATCCGACAGTGGCTTATGGTCGAAAATCTTAAAAACCTCGAAAGTTTCGGACTTTTTTCAGTTTTTTGCTTATATCTCGGAAACTATGCGACAAAAACATTCTTTACAAAACTAAAGAAGACAAACTGTTATACGAAATACAAATTCAACTTTGAAGTTTCGACCATTACAATTGGTGCTATACCATTTCGAAAAACCGTAATTCTTTCGCTTTCCAGAGAAAAAGGTGATACGCCATATTTATAAGTTCGGTTGCGCCCACATAAAAACTTTCTGGGCTTAAAACTCATTATTCGTGTTATTTATACCACATCTAGGTGACTTTTAATGATTTACCAATGATCAAAAAGAGGCCACTCTGAATTGAGCCGCTATACTAACAACTTTAGTCTTGCCAGCGCAATTGGGGAAGTAAGGCTGAAGAAGTAAACTTTTATTTGAACAAATATGTATTGAAATTGTGTCTTGCAATTATGCTGTAAATACTAGAAATTCACTACAATTTAACTACTAATGGGTGGTACAGCATTCTGAAAAAAACTTTTTTTTTTTTTTTTTGTTCTCTGGAGAAGAAGAACATATAACAACTTTTGAGCTTAACACTCGTAATTCGTCTGATGTCTACCATAGATACTTGTAATGAATTACCAAACACCATTAAAGTGCCTGATCAACAAATTAACGTGCTATGGACAACTAGTTTTACATAACTTCTTAAATTTATTAAGAGCATTTTTATGGCAATTCCGAATCTCAGAAAGATGCGAAACATATGGAGCGCTTGAGGAGATCTGAGATGCATTCTGTTGATATCAGATTCACTGAGACAATGATTCCTTCAGTGAGCCAGGAGAAATTTCTGCCTAGCTTAAAAAAACAAGAGCAGGTTGATTGCATTGTTGATCCAACTGTTTAACGCAGGAAAAATTGAAATCAGGTAAGCAGTAGAAGATGCAGATACCCAATATGGCAATAATATGGCTAAAACTCAATCTCCTCAATTGACACATTACATTTGGTACAAACAATACAATCAAAATCAAAAATAAAGGTTTATTTTTCACCCAATGCCCTAGATTACTGTGGTATCGCGCCCTTCCAAACGCTTGGAAAAACAAACGAGATTGTTCCATAGTAAAACGCTGTTTGTGTGTACGGTCCCTTTGGGTTGCATGGAATTGATTCTGGCGCTCCAAAACGCTCCCCTGCGATCAGCTCTATGTTTGTTTCTACCCTTACATTCTATCTAGGAAAGTGGTGGATTCCAGTCCCACCGGCGAAGAGTGTGTTGTTTCATGAAAATAAAACTACTTTATTAATAGAAAATTGAAATGAAGAGGATTGCTCAGAGAATAAGTTAAAACTTAAAAAGAAATGAATATCTTCATTTAAAATACTAAAGAAACTAAAACTATTTAATCAAACTGATTCGTCTGATGAAGATGAATCATCTTACCTTACGATCATCTTACCAATGATCGAGGCTCTACTGTAAGAGCTATAATCAAGTTTAAACCCTCTCTGCACAATTGACCCGCTATCTTTTGGGGAATTTCCCTGAGGTTATTGATGAGTGGATCAGATGTAATGATCAACACAGATGGCAGATCGTAAACATTTTCTGGTGTTGTTCTCTCGGAATCTGCGGTAATCTTTGTTTCTTGGTTGTTGGTCTTCTTCTGAAAGCTGCCCAAATTGGAGCTATTAACGATTTTAGTTATTTGCCAAAAAACGCTGCTTTGATTTTCTCGCAGCAACCCATTTACCAAAACCTTTGGAGGCATAGCTAGCCAACCTCAATTCGATTTTCCTATCAGAGTCGCTCTTCCAAATTAAATTTGGACGAAAGGGATTTAAAGAGCAAAGAATTCTTATCTTCCTTTGGTTGCTTCAACCATTTTCTAAAAAAAAACCTCGTTGAGATAAAGTACTCTAAAATAAAAAATAAAAAGTTATACTCGAGTGTGCTGGCGGTAAAACATCTTATTACAAAAGGGAAGGGTTGAGCTATTATATATAGACAAATTAGCCCGTGTACAAATGGATAAAGTCATTACTATCTCTTTGAAGTTACAAAACAAGAAAAGAATCATCCGTTCATCTTAGAAACTATTTTAATATTGTTTGATTATAAGTCAGAATTATTTAATAGAGAAGAATCAGCACTTCCCAGTTTACAAAATATCCATTTACAACAATTGATTAGTATAAAATTAACAAGACTTCGATTTGTGTGCTAGAAATGACCCAGTTACGGTGCGCCGAAAAAAAAATCACCTGTTCAGGGCAATAAAAAACATTACATCACTACAGAAGTAAAACAGTATTCTTGAAGAACAATCTACTATTATAGTAATAGTAGAACTATTTTACAAACTGATACACACAAACCATCTAATATATATATATATATATATATATATATATATATATATATATATAAATATATATATATACGTATTTATTTATGAATGATTTCGTATCAGGGGCATTTGAAATGTCCTTCAACAAGATTTGAGCTCTTTCCTTGTCGGGATATCACAAGAAACCAATCAAAAAAATTTACGAATTCGTATTAATAGGTGCTAGAGAACAGGGTTTCCACATGCGTCATTTTACCCAAGACAGCTGACATATTTATGGGGCAATTTTAAGTTGACCGCCTCTAGTCCGGTTCTCCTATTTATTAATAGGGAAGGTGTAAGAGACTTAGATTAATACCTGAGATACAGGAATAGAAGGACAATAGTTGGACGGATTTAGGGTTCCGTAATTACCTCCTGAGATGATTTACTCCTGCAGAGCTTGCTAGAGAAAGTTGACGCGGGGGAATTGGAACGCGGAGCGATATGTTAGCCTCTGACGGGGGACGAAACGACGAGTTTGGCTCGGGATCAAGACAGATATACAGCTATTTGCATCCATTACTTCAAGAGTCGCTCGTTAGCTGTACATAGGACGGCGATATAAGGCGTGTACGGATCAAGTGGATTGTCCATGCGGCTCAATGGGTAAATGATCGGATGATGGTTCAAACCCACTCTGTGGGTGCAATAGAGTTTCTTCATTAATAATGTTTAGAAAACTTGGTAGTTTAGTGATATAGGCTTTGTCTGGCAATGCGTTTATTTGGCCTCGTTCTTTTCAACGATGAAAGTTAAGAAATCAAACCACCGTACGAGGCTGACCGATGATAATTTAGAAAATGTCTTACGTCTTTCTATCAGTAGAAGTAATCCGAACATGGATGGATCAAGTGTCTCAATGATTCCGAATAGATCAGAACGAGAAAGTTGACACCTTGGCAAGGAAAGGAATTAGAGAAGGCATGCCATTCGATAAAGTTCCCAAAAATGATCTAATAGCTTATGGAAAAGACTATATGGATGAGATGGCAAACTGTCTGGCACGAAATGATCTAATAGCTCATGGAAAAGACTATATGGATGAGATGGCAAACTGTCTGGCACGAAATGAGAGATAACAAGCTCCGAGAGATAAAAAGAAAGGTTAAGCCTCGAAAACATCCCCAAACGATACAAGGAGAAAAGAAGTAGTCTTGACCCGAATGAGAATCGGCCATACAAACCTCACGCATTCCTTCCTGCGCATTCCTTGCTGCTAACTGTGAAGGCCTATGAGCAACTGAAAGAGCAACATCAACTGTCTGACTCCTTAGATGAGATACAAGGTGATCATACCAACCAAGTCGAGCGGCTTTTTGACTTTTAAAGGGCCGCCAAATTGACAGAAAAAATCTTATGTCTATCAAAAAAATTTTTTATTATTTTATTATCATTATTTTTTTTTCATTTGGTTTTATTATTTTTTTAGTACATTTAATATTATATTTTATTATTTTCCTTTTTTTTATTTATTTATTTTTTTATATTAATTTTTTCTTTGTTCACAAGCAATTGAGCATTTCTCCTTTGTCGCTTGAATTAATATCTGCAAATAAAACCATTATTAATCACAATTTAATCAGAATGTATACATATTAATACTTATTCCAAAATTATAATGAAAATTACCACACACAGGAATGGCGTTAGTGACCTTAAGAGCTGAAACGCCAATAAAATAATTAAAAAAAAAAAAAATGACTTCGTGTCGCTATTTAACTTTCGTATTTTGTACTAATTCCAAATTTTAAGATGTAATTATAATGTTGTAACTATTTTTTCTTCAGTTTGTTCTGTTAACAAACTTTATTATAAGAACATATCGTAATATTCATGTCTGATATCTAATGCTGAAAATTATAAGCACTACTTTAAAATTGGAAGTTATTTTATTTTGAAACATCTATGCGGCCCGCGAACGTATCTGCACACTAATGTTTGCTCCACTACATGTCAAAGGTTGCACATACTAGGTCTAAACCAAGCACAAATTTGTTTTAACTAGTTGCCAACGGCCATTTACAGAAATATACCGGTTCCCGCGGGCCACTGAATTTACGAACGTTGAGCGCGCCCAGTACGTCAATGGGTGACCGACTACGGGCTGTTTGCATTACAAAAGGGTGGTGACCTGTAGATAAGCAGTAAACAAAATGAAAATAATCTAAAAATAACTACTTTTAGATAAATACTTACATTTTTAGAATTAATTTTGCATTTTATGTATTTTGTTTGAGAACATGCATTAACACTTGCTGATCCACATTTAAATTTTAGCCCATTTGGTACTAAATCAGATTACTCGCTGACCTTTTTAACTTGTGTTTTTAGACATATTTCAACCACATGGGTCATGGATGTCTCAGTTTGAAGACTCGTTTGATCTTATATTGAGGAAAGAAAGTGATATTGACCAAAAGTGTTACTTGAAGATAGATTGAGAAGATCGATATAGATTGAAGATAGATAGGAGGAGATTGAAACATATATATATATATATATATATATATATATATATATATATATATATATTCATACACACAAATATTTATAAATTAAATATGTCTGTTTAACTTAGTTATTTCTAGGAAAGTAAATGATTTAGTTAAGTGATTTGAGTTATTTCCCAGAAGTTCCCTTAGGTCAGTGGGCAAATATAACTGTTCTCTTTCTTTTATGTAGCCCCTGCATTCGGTGAGGATATGTTTACTCCCTGACCTTATGGGGGAAGGATCACTTCCTACGATTCGGCTGTATGCCTTTTAAGAGCGTTTTCTCCCCTCCAATTAAAAATGTGAAATGTCCAGGTTTCAGGGCCTGTAGATATCTTAAGTCCAAAATTATAAATCTAAATGTGTGTTTGCGTTTTAGCAGCCTTAAAAATGGTCCGAAAAAGTTTGAACGAAAAAATAAATGGGATTGACTAAAAACATCTGTCTACGATATTGGATCTTTTAGTAGGGGTGAAAGATTAGCCCATGGACCGTTTATTAATTTTCATATATGTAGCCAGGAATAGTTATAAGCTCCTGGTAATGGGCCAAATAGGGCGTGGAGCATTAAGAGCAAAAATGAGTGTTTTGAAGCAGAATAAATGATTTGATGGTGAACGTCATATTAAACCTCATAAATATATTTAATTGCTGGTAGCCGAAATAAATACCTGGAACTTTAATTTAGGATGAAATGTCATTGGAATTTCTCAATTAATTTGTAAAGCTTCAAAGGATTCATAAATTCTCATGCAATTATCATAATAATTTGCGGTTTCAAAGGATATTTGATTAATCTCTCATACGAAGCAGTTTTTGATATTAATCAAAAAACCATTTAATGAATATGTAATCTAGTATACACTAAGAGGAGGAGTTTGTCAGAAGAACCGAATGCAGGAGGAAGGGTATGTGATTTGACCTTGTCCATAGATGAGACTAAGAATAAACTAGATGGAAAACCAGGAGAGCATCGAGATATTTGGAAGTCTTGTTTTGAGAAAAAGCTTCGAGCAGTCTGCTTTGCACTGTAATTCTTGAACTATCCACCTAGAAAGTGCCCGGAAAATTTATATGTATTGTTTTAAGGAGAGGCGCCAAGCAGTCTGCTCTCCATTGGAATTCTGGAATTATCCAAGTAACAAAATGCTGGAGAATTTATATGTATTGTTTTAAGGAGAGGTGCCAAGCAGTCTGCTCTGCATTGGAATTATCCAATTAACGAAATGCTGGAGAATTTATAAGTTTTCTTTTAAGTAGAGCCATCAAGCAAAAGCTTTGCACTGGAATTCTCGAAGTATCCATCTAGGAAAATGCTGGAGAATTTATTTTTCTTGTTTTAAGCAGAGGCATCAAGCAGACTGCTTTGCTCTTGAATTCCCAGTCAATTCCTGCAGAAAAACGCTGGCTATGGATATATATATATATATATATATATATATATATATATATATATATATATGTATATATAGGAAAGCCCCTGAAGAGGTGCGAAAAGGCACGAAACATGTCGGGCGAAACATACCAAATAAAGTAGTTAAAGTGAACCAAGTGTGTACTACTTAATCGACCCCCTGTCAGAAAAAGAAGGAAGAAAAAGTGGAAAATATATATATATATATATATATATATATATATATATATATATGTATATATATATATATATATATTATAATACAAGAAAGCTCCGTCCGTTGCTATTTCTTTTGAATAAATGTATGCTAATAACAGGGTAGGAAATGCTCCAGCTGACGAACATATACAACGATACCAATCTCCTATTAACTATCGACTCCTGCCCTGAGAATTAGTAAGCAACTCCAAGTCGATCTGAATTATCGACCTGTCTCACTTCGATCTTATATCGATGAACGGCTTAGATCCCTCCCCTTCGGTTATTTATAATCCATTGTATCAAATGCGCCACTCCTAAAAGGAAGTCGAGTCCGAAAAACGTATGCTATTACGTGGTATAAATATTCCTGCATGGAATTCAAATATAACATTTTCTGAATATGAGGAATTCAAAATGTTTTGGTGAGTAACCTCAAAATCATCGGCTAGCGTTTCTTGTCAATCTTAAATTACTAATTTTATTCTCATAAACAGAGATTACAAACTCACCTAATGTATTGAAGGATAAGCTTAATTACTGTAACAGCATTTCCTTCCTCCTGGAGGAAACCAGCTTATGATCTCATTGTCATCTCCGCAATCTAGAAATGCCAGCCAGAAATTTCACGTTTCGGAACCCATAGATCACGAAAATAACAGTGGTTTTTTAGACATAATCTTCATAATAATTTTCATGATCTCGGTAACTCTTCAACATTTGGTGTTAAAGGAAAAACTTTAAATAAACGTTGTATGCCACTAAATTCTGCAAATGTTAGTACCGAGTACAGGATCTTGAAATTCGTTTGGGGAAGGTCCGGAGCGCCAGAGTGTCACGATTGAATTGCTAAAAACAAAAAACCATTGAATAGTGTAAACTATATATAAGAAATTCGTTTGGTCTACATTTAATAATTAGGGACCGGATCCTTAGGTTTTCACCTATTTTTTTCCTTTCGTCTAAACATGATATTGATCGGTTTTTCATATGATTCGCGTCTTGTAGTATCATTCATGCAAATTTGGAAGAACCTAAAAAAACCTATTCAGGATGATATCACCTAAAATCACCTAAATAACTATGTAATGACCTAGAACTACCTAATCTTTAAAATAGAAAAAAAAATACAATGAACTAATTTCCTCGATCAAAAAAATTTTCCTAAAAGCATTTTCCCGGGTCGATCCGTTGAGGGAAATTTTACTATGAGTGTCGCTTCCACTAGAACCCATTTTAACACGTTGTGGAAAAAATAAAAACAGTTGTTGACGCTTTGGATATGAATGAAGCAGCTGTCATTTCTAAGGCTTCGATGTTCCTCCAGAGCAACGAAAATTAGTTTCCTTGCATCTTTTAATTGAAGTCTTTCTTTTGTTTAGTAAAACTAACAAGTTCTACATGCTGTTTTCTTTCCAACTACCGTATTTTCATTGTTTTTAAAAATAAGATTGGTTAAAATTTATTGTATTGATATATATACTCCGCTCATTTCTTCCTGTCTTTTACTTACTACTTGTACATTTTCTTTACTTATAAGTTGTATATATTTTTTAGCTGAAGAAGGCTGCCATTGTTGCAGTCGAAACGTCCAAAATACAGATTTCTTTTTGAAAGTCTGACGTTTTTCTCCTAGCCGAATCCCAACTATACCTGTCTTCGTATCTCTACAGCGGCTAACTATCTCCATCTACACTTCAGACGCTTATAACTGTAAATATTTCCGACCACGTCATACATTTTAATACTTTTTTATGAGGTTATCAGAAATGTTTTGCAATTATAAGCGGGTTGTAAGAATGACGCGAAACGTCTAGAGCTAGAAATACAGATTTGTAGCTGATGTAGTGATGTGTTTTTTATTATTGATCTTCAGCCATATTTAAGTGAAATTTTAGCTAACTTTTGAGCAATTTTTAGCTATCTATGGTAACAATAAATATGATCTAAAATTTATTTTCTGATGACTTCTTTTATGCTCTTCCGCCATACATCCATTGATTAATGTCTTTAAAGGGACATAATGGGCCATTTTCAAAGTTCAACCGGTGAAAAATTAACTTTACAATTCCAAACACAACAAACTAAACACTAAAGGTTAAAGAAGATAACGTGAAAAGTTGATGGTTTGAGAAAAAAGCGAGGCTGGGTCGGAGAGGCGTTGCACCGGCTTTTCCTAAATAGTTTTTCCTTGGAAAGTGTTGAATGCGGCGGGGGGAGTTTGAAGTATTGGCCCCCCCCCAAACCACGGCCATCCGTCCAAAGAGCGGGCTTGGAAACACACACACAAGCGCTGAAAAACCTCTGTCAGACGTCAGGGCAGGTTGTCGGCAGTACATCTCCCGGCGAAGACCGTAAATTCTGTAGTTCTCTTCTACCTACATCTTCCCGGGGAGAGGGAGAGGGTGGGGAAATAACCCACTCGTGAAATTAAATACCCAACTATAAATTAAGTTGTAAATAATTAAAATGTTTATCGCCTCTCTAGGGTTTACATTGCGAAGAACTATTCACTTTAAATGTTCAGCTGTCGTCGGGGTTCGGTCTTGTGAGACCTGGCGATGTTCAGAACCTTACTCTGTCCCTCTTCGAGCCATCAACTTCTTGAGAGATTTCTCAACTTCTTTTGATCATCAATTAAAGCGTTTTATGTTTCTTTTATTATTATTATTATAAAGATGGTTTCTTTTAGATTATTGGAGAATATTTTTACTGGGGGATAGCTCCAACCAGTAAAAAGAATTATTTTTATATATAGAAATACTTTTTATTTACTAATTATGTGTATTAAGAAATTTTCTTAGTATTCTAGCTGTGTAGAGTACGGTGGGATAATATTAAGTGTTTCTCTGACAATTATTATTAATATTATTATTATTATAGAACAAAAAATACCTTTTGAAAAGAACAAAAAAAAAAAATGAATAATTACTTTTTTTCCAAAATACCTTTTTAAATTTATGAGATTGCTGACCTTTTCATCTAAAAATTTAAATGTAAAATGTGTAAATTTGAAAGAAAAGAAAGGAAAGAACGTAAGAGGCTTGGAGAAGGATACTATTTAGCCGGGATCAAACCTGAATCCAGGAAGCAGGACTATGGATCATAGTTTATGATGAATTCAATAAACCTGAACAATAAGCTTGTTGTATATATTTTTTTGTACAAAGAAAGGTTTATTATTATTATTAAACTGTAATACCTGTAATGTTTGCTACTTCATTATTCTATGTTCAAGTAGAATTTTTATATAATTCTTATGTAGATTGTAGTTCCAATTGCCACTTTACTCTGACATACTGTTTAACGGTCTACATTGCCACTATGCCTCTATCACGCATCTGACGATTATTTCCCAGCACGAATTTCAGGGGAACTCTAAGTGTTCGAGAAGAAGGCGACGGAATGCGTGAAACACATACAAGAAGTCCGGAACATCATCTCGCCACTCTTCAAAATCCTGTTCTCATCTCGACATGAGGAGCACTCACCTTGAATGAAATCGATTGCAGGAGTAGAAATATCGATGTATAGTTTCGATAGTAGCCTATAATTACAGTATATTAAGATGAGTAGATGATTGCAACCCCCTCCCCCCTCTCCGCCACATACAATACTCTACCTACCCTAGCGCCGTCTATAATTGGCTCTCGGCTAAGGGGAAACTCGATCATAAATCTATCGACTTTTAATATATCGATCCCCTGTCCGTCCGTCTGTCTAGCAATTAACCGGAGAGTTAATTAGTGCTCTCCCTCTCTCTCTCTCTCTCTCCGACTATCTCATAAACATCCTTTTCTATATATTTTTTAGTCAGCTGGATTACTAAAAGGAATTTACAGATACCTTCGACCGGGACACATGATGAAAACATGAAACGGATTCATGAAATGTGGGACCAATCCCGAGAGAGTTTCACCATGAGGAAAGATACATCCAGCTGTTGCATTGATCTTCGTGGAGGAATGAACTCCTTGAAAGTTCTCATTTTTAGAAAAAATAACTTTCCCAGATACTACATAAAACCAGTAATAACGAATTAAGCTCGGGCACGTTAACGTGTCGGCCGCTGATAAGGAAGCGCAAACCAGCGAAGGATATCAATGAATTTAAAAAATAAAAATAACACTGTTTGTATTATTTTGTATTTGTATCGATTATTGACGGAAATTCTGTCGGATTTATTGTTTAAATTTATGAAGTGAATATGTCGGTTTTTTTTTTTTTTTTTTTTTTTTTTTTTTTTTTTTTTTTGTAAGATGCTTCTCAGGGATTTACCCTGGATTTAGAGTATCGGATCTACTATTGTGCTTGTACGTTTTTGCAATTGTACCTTAGCTCCGGAGCTGCAATTCTTTATAATAAAGTATAATGCTACTATATAATTTTGTGTAGTTTATAATAGCACGGTTCCCGTCATACTATAAGTTGTTTATCAATTGATAAGTGATCAAAGTATAACGTTTGGGGTGCTCCGAACCAGTGTCAAGAAACAGATAACCGAGAGATAACCCGTTGTCAATAATAAATGTACGTTAAGATTTAAAAAATTATGTTTCCAAGATGTCACGTGGAAACACTCATTATATTTGCGAGCGTTACCAAGAAGTGTTCTGACTGGGGATGCTGACGGGCGAGGAGGCTGTGCAAGGGTTCAGGATTATTACCTCGGATGGACCATCACCAAGTATATCGTAAACTCTATGAGGGACGAAATCGCAGTTTATTTCTAGTAATTCAAAGTCTGCCATCATAGTTGAAATTTATCCCAAATAAAAATAATATTATGAAATAGATACAGTACGCTAACAGCTGACCTGTTATCGTCCTATCAACGCTTGCCTGCTGTACCAACTAATAATTCAAGCCCCCCTCAAAAATTGAGTATCAAAAAATCCTTTATTAGCGAGTGTTTACGTTCTAAAGGGAGTGTCCATGCAAAATTTCAAAATTTTCTGTCAAGTGGGCTGGGCAATGATGGGTCAGTGAGTCAGTCAGATCTTGTGAGAGTTGTATTTGACAACTATATAGTATATATATGTATACGGGATCACCCCGTAGTCAAGTGGTTAACGCCGAGATGGTGGGTTCGATTTCCATCGGAGTCAGGAAGTTTCTCATCTCACGGCTCGTTGAGGAAATTCCTAGCTGCACCTTGGATGTCGGCGCTAATGGCTATAAACACACACACACACACACGCACACACAGACACACACACACACACACACATATATATATATATATATATATATATATATGTATGTATGAATATACTTTGTTCTCCCCCTTGATGATGTAGTCCCCCTTTTGAGGAATCTGTTATCTGGTAGTCTCCTTGCCCCCCCTTCCACCCAGTAAACGGCGTGAGGGTATTTTTTATTGAGAGAGCCCTGAACGTCCCACGCCAGCCCCGAAGGAAATTTATAGCCCAATTAAAAAAGCTAAAGCTAAATAATTAAATAATGACTGATAATGGAAGACGGATGGAGTAGCCAGCCAATTCACCAAAAACTAAATAATTTTACTCTTTTATTCGTTTAAATAGAATTGAAAGTTATTATTAAATTATTTTTTGTGTTTCATAGTGAATAGATAGTAGACCGTTGGCATTGAAATGGTGTTCGGTCTTGTATTAAATAAAACTAAATTTTATAACTAGCAATGTGAATTACATGCCATCATCAGGGCTACAAACACTAATGGATATATATGGAAATATAATGACAATTATATATATGCGTAAGCATATCGAGTTGAAGGTAATTAAGAATTATATGTAAATATAAACATTATTGAGATAAATAAGAATAATTATGAATATAAGTTTTTTTTTAATAAATGTTTATTTTAAATCTGTGCAATTTATATAGTACAGTAATTAATTGTGCTCGTCTTGTGTACATCTCAGTGAATAGTATATGGAAGGAGCCAATCATTATTGGCACTTCCTAATAAATGCTAACATTCATATTTTCACTGTTTTTACTGCTGCTAGGGTAGCTGGTCACGGGGCCAAACTCTCTTAAGCCTCCTGAGAAGGTCTTTAGGATGGGTCCGAGTGGATAGAGATTGACCTCTAGGATTTGGGTGGGATGACAATTTGGAATGAAACGTTAGGAATCTGGATGTTGCGAGGTATTTTACGAAGGGGATATTTAGGTCGTTGTGTAGGGTTTTGTTGGAGACATAAAAGGGAGCGTTGACTATTCTACGAAGGACTTTGGATTGGAATGCTTGTATTCGTTGTATGTTTGAGTGTTTTGCTGTTCCCCATAAGTCAAGTCCGTAAGTCCAGATAGGTCTAATTATAGTTTTGTATATAGTGAGTTTGTTGTGTGTCGTAAGCTTTGAAGTAGGTCCAAGTAGTCGTCGTAAGAGTCCAAATCTCCTGTTCAGCTCTTGTCTTTTTAGTCGTGTGTGTGGGTTCCATGTGAGTCTGCTGTCTTGTAGGAGTGCCAGGTAACGCACCTCATTAGATACAGGAAGTTGACTGTTGCATATGTATACAGGAGGGCAAGTGCTCTTATTAAGAGTAAATGTTACGTGACAGCATTATTCAGGATTCGCTCTGATTTTCCACAAGGTGCACCATTTCTCGACAGACTCAAGGTGCTCCTGTAATTGCTGAGAAGCTGTAGAGGGATCGGGGGAAGAGGAAAAAATCATCGGCGTAGATTGTTATATGTATAGATGGGTGGGTAGGGATATCTGCCGTATAGAGGAGGTAAAGTACAGGACCTAGGATGCTGCCTTGTGGGACGCCACATTAATAAAGTGGAAAGACAACATTACAACACATTACCACTGTGCGACGCATACTGAGTTTCGTTGAAATAAACCAACAAACAACAACACTAAAACCTCCCTTCAAATGAACCGATTACAAAAGTAAACGAACTCGCTCAATCGCGTGCTAAGGGGAATGTTGTATGTCAAGTTCCGAAGGTGGAAAAAAAGTCCGACGCGAAGGACTGCGTCATCTTAGCGCGGTTCCGTTCATATCCGATAGTGGCAATAGTAATGGAGTAGAAACAGCTGTTGGTATGTTTTGATTTATCGAGAAAATATAATAAAAAGCAAATATTTTATTAATAAAACACAAATTGTCTTAACATTTTATATATTTTAATATGGCTAATATTATTTGACTGAATCTAAGATTCCTGTGTTCGATAAGATTTTTTTTTTTTTTTTTCTACGTAATCGACATTTTGGTTCATTAGCACCAAATAAGTGTTACTAATCGAAAAAAAAAATTATTAACCAGTTTTAAAAGTTAGGATTTTTCAAACGTTAAATTCTTGTTGCTCTCTCCCTAATTTCAATAATTTATTTGTTTTTTAGAGTCCTCCAACTTTGGCGATGGTCTGTTTTAACAGTTTTAAGACTATTGAAGTCAACGACGTGATAATAAAAATAAATAAATAATGATAAAGAATAATAAATATATATATTTTTTTATCGCGCATCGATTTCTGGGCCATTAGCGCGAGTAATTTTCCCAACGAGCCATGAGATGAGAAAATTCCTCCCGCCAGTGGGAATCGAACCCACTATCTCCCGCATGATAATCGAAGGTACTAGCCACTACACCACAGGGAGAACCATATCACACTAGTATTTCTAAAAACGCACAACTAAAGAAAACTCTCAATTTAAAGTGTGTCACTCTTGCCTACGTATGGGGAATAAATTTAAGTATAAGACAGGAAGAGTGACACAAGTCTCTGGCTTAGAAGCTCTGAAGCTAGTTACATACAGTTTTGATAGCTAAAAAAAAGTCCGACTCGCAGGAACTGCAGCATCTTAGCGCGGTTCCGTTCATGTCCCTAGTGCCATTTGATAAGCTTAGAAAAGAAATAAACTTATTTTTTTTTTATATATCTCGTGAAAATTGTCAAAATCCTCTCGAACATCTCCAATAAAAGTGATATTAAGGCGTCAGGGACACCGACAGTAGCTAACTTTTACACAGAAGCGGAAATTACAGAATCTGGCTCTCATTCTAAAGCAAAGCTCTATAAATCAATACAAAATATGCCTAATAATGCCTTTCTAGAGTATACAGAAGCATAGGCGTATATGAGGGGGGGGCTGAGGGGGCTGCAGCCCCTCCCGAAATTTTGAATTGATGATAAAAACTTGTCGTAAAACCCTTAAAAATAAATTAAATAATATTACGATTACTAAATGAAGGGTATTAATTAATAATACCAAACAGGTGAAGAATAACCCTTCAAAAATTTTTCAAACTTTACATTTATTCCTCCATCACAACGTTTCGGACACACAGGTCCATCCTCAGGCAATCATGTCCTGTTCATTACTATAGTTACACTAAAACAGTCATGCAATAAATAAACATGATTCCTGTAAGGAACCAAGTCAAATTACACCTACATCAATTAAACACTCATTATCACACATTATGTGATAATGAGTGTTTAATTGATGTAGGTGTAATTTGACTTGGTTCCTTACAGGAATCATGTTTATTTATTGCATGACTGTTTTAGTGCAACTATAGTAATGAACAGGACATGATTGCCTGAGGATGGACCTGTGTGTCCGAAACGTTGTGATGGAGGAATAAATGTAAAGTTTGAAAAATTTTTGAAGGGTTATTCTTCACCTGTTTGGTATTATAAATTAAATAAGATCACTTAGTTCATAAAACATATTTTATTATACGTGTAATAGCGTTTTAGTTGCCTAAAACTATTCCAAGCTCTAAATATTTAGTATTCCATACCCTGGAAATGGTCTCAGCCCCCCCCCCGAAATTGTTTTTATATACGCCCATGTACAGAAGGATGAAGAAGAAGTACACAAGATTGAGTAGAATACCCTGCCTAATATAGCCTATATAGAATAATATGCCGAATAAAACCTATCTAGTAAATACACAAGAAAAAATAAAAGTCTTGACGACTAACAAGTCAAGAAAAAAAACTTTATTTAACAAAATAAAACAAAGTTTAGTTGCCCAACTACAATAGAATAGTTAAGTCTATGGAGTAGACACAAATGGACCAAAAACAAGTCTTGTGGATTATTGTTTTTTTTCTAATTAAATACTTTTTATCAATATTTAGTATATAACCTTTGTTGAAAACTATTGATTGCTAATTGATGAATCCGTTTACAACAAGTAGTCTTTATGAATATTTAGTATATAACCTTATGTTTGGATCTGAGTTTTTGGGGTGCTCTCCGCCTAGGCTTTGTATTTGTGTCGGCAGATACCTGGGGTATATTTACAGCTCTTGAGGATTAACTCTTAGCAGGTAAATTTCCTGCGGCCCCTTGTTTTTCGGGCATTGAACCGCCATATTAGCTCGTAGTATCTAACCGTTGTGAAGTTTATTTTTTGGATTTAGGACTTAATATACATATGTAGACTAAATCATAGCAAGAAGTAATCCTCCGTCGTCGGTTCTTAACTATGTAGACTCGCTAATGTTATCCAATCTTAGATACATCGTATTTAAAATCCACAGCAAAAACACGACATTTCATCAGAATCCCCTGCTGAATAAAACTTATATAGAATAATATGCAAAATAAAGCCTATCTAGTGGATAAAAATAGAGGAAAAAAGCCGTTCGTGGTGGTAGAAAATCTTAAAAGTATTTCGCTCAGAAATCTCGGAAATATTGTCACTAATTTTACGTATCCTGTTTTATAGCCAAATAGATTTATATTCTATAATCAATAATAAAAACCTACTAACAATAAAAAACTATGGGTAACAGATGAAAATAGGGAATACCAAGAATAATTCTAAAGAACGAAATCAATACCAGTACTGTCACATCTAGATATTCATACGGCATCTTCGAATTCTAACAAACAAAATATTGATTCAAATTATACGTATCCTGTTTTATTGACAAATACATTTGACTACTATAAGCAATTAAAAACACTAGGGAATATGCCAAAGAACTCGGAGTAGGAGCCTCGACAGTTTCAAGACATTTGAAGGAAATCGACAAATCCAAAACTGACATTTCATACGGTACAGCCTGATAAATTTTTAACAATGAATTGTTTTTCTTATTTTAATTAATCTATTTTATTGTCAAATACATTATCCAACTTTAAGCAATTAAAAAATAACAAGGAATAAAAACAAACAAAAAGAACCGTTCGAATAAACGAAATCAATTACTTCAAAGTTTAAGCACTTATTTCTCCGATTGACATAGCCTAATCAAAAATTGTTATAGAATCTTTTTTGTAGAACATTTAGTAAGCTTTCGCATGGTACCCCTCCGTTTACCAATATTCCTAACCGTCTTCGAGATATTAGGGAATGTATACGAAGTTCCCAAAACATTTCATGTCTGTTAATAAAATATTTTATTCTAATCCTTCCTTAGCTCCAAACGTAACCAAAATTTTAACATATTAGTGTTGATGAAATTCAAACATGCAGAAAATGTTTCAACTGAATCCCATAATTTTAAGTATAAAAATCAAAGACAAAAAGAACAGTTCGAATAAGCGAAATCAATCACTTTAAAGTTTTAAGCACTTATTTCTCCGATTGACATCGCCTAATCAAAACTTTCATTAGAACCTTTTTTGTAGAGCATTTAGTATGCTTTCTAATGGTATTCTTCCGTTTCCCAAATTCTCAACCTTTTTCGAGATATTAAGGAAAGTATACAAAGTTACCAAAACTTTTTTATGCCTGTTAATAAAATATTTTATTCTAACCCTTCCTTAACTCCAAACGCAACCAAAATTTCAACATATTAGTTTTAATGAAAGTAGAACATGCAGTAAATGTTTCAACTGAATCCCACGATTCTAAGTACCCAACCCAAAAACGGCATTAAAAAATTATTTTTCCAGTTTTCTTGAAAAAGGTTAAATCTATCGCCTTGAAAATGGTTCCATTCGTTTTCCTAGCCCAAGAAGCCTATAAAAAGAGTACTTACAAGCTTATGAACTCAAAACCGTAAGCGTTACGATTTTTTTGCGCGAATTTCGCCCCAAACGCCATCTTCCAGTGGGCGGATTTTGCTGGTTAACGAACTTGACCTTTAAAATTGGACGACAGATTTTTGTACCAAGCCAGGGATGAGCGAACAGACAAATATATATATATATATATATATATATATATATATATATATATATATATATATATATATACAAATTTGAACCACCGTTATTTTCGGTCTCTAGGGGTTCTGAAACGCGAAATTTTCTTGTCGGCACTTCCGGATTGTTTCATTGTATCAACCTTATAAGCGGGGTTCCTCCCTATGGGGGAGGGAGGAACCGCGCTAAAAAGAGATATTTACCTAGGTCTTTCATAGTCATAACTGAAAAACCTAGATCTTACTGTTGTGTCACTTTAAAAATACTAGTGTGATGTACATGTACTATTTAGGTTATATTTGAGCAACTTTGTGGCTAAATTGTGGCAAACTATATAATAGATCCTTAATGATTTAATTAGAATATTTTATTTTATTTTTATAATTTATTAAATAATAATTGAAGTGTTGAAGATTGTTTTGGTTCAAAGCATGGGAAATGTCTTACCTTAATCAATGAATGAATCAAAGAAGAATGAATAAAAAAATGTCTTCAGAATGGCAATCACATCAACTTACCTGAAAAAAATAATAATAATAATCAGAATATCAATAGGTGCCACGAGTGAAAAAAGAATGTTCAAAAGGTAAATTATTATATGTTATAATTTGGCTTTTAAATTACAAAACATTGAATTACAATTCATATAACAGGTAAATAAATTTTAATAATTTATTTATAATGTAATTTAGGAAACATTTTTAAAAAATATGAATTTATAATTCAGTAAAAAAAAAAAAACACAAAAAGAGCAAGGTAGAATGGTTTCAGATATTTAAACACACAAACAAATAGATATTTAATAATCGAGAAAAAAACGATGACGAGAAGATTAGGAAGGTGTAAGTAGTCGGGTTGTATGGTAAACAACAGCAAATTTAGCAGTAAAAATACAACACATTTTGTATAAAAATGAAATTTTGTTTTCTATAATAGAGAGAGCGAACTGACATAGCCACGTTGAGTGCACCGGTTCCCGTTGATCACTGAAGTTGAGCAACGTCGGGCATGGCCAGTGCCTGAATGGGTGACCGATCACGTGCTGTTGGCATTATAAAAGGACGGGAACTTATAGATAGCCCGGGGTTAAAAACCCAAGAGTTGATACGCCGTTAAACAAACACAAAAAAAAAAAAATAAAAAAAAATACTATGTATAGTATTTAGTATACTATAGAACTTAGATTATCTACAGTATCCAATAATACAGATATTTGAATATCAAATAATATGGGCTTCAAAAATATGCAGTAATTTAGGCAATACAATATCCAATAATCAAAATATACAATAATTTAGGCAATATAATATCCAATAAAAAAAAAATATTCCAAATTATCCAATAATGTAGGTTATTACAATATCCAAAGTTTTGCACAATATTAAGTCTTTATTTAAAGAGCTGCTGAAGTATAATTTCATAACAAAAACATGTAAAAAAATTCACAGTTATAGATGGTTATATAAATTCAGGAATGAATGAATCAAAGAAATTTAGATGATAATTTTTGTAAATTGTTTAATTAAGTTGTCTTCGGGCACAGAATTTTATCGTTGTGTGTTGTTTTTATCCTTTCTTTCCTTCATTTATTAACCCAAACATTTTTTTTTTCGCCTCTATATGATTGTGAACAGTGAACAACCAGCTCGCAACAACTTTGACAGATTCCTTCCCTACGCGAAATCCCACATGACATGATATGAGAGTCTATACGCTACTTTCGGGCATAGGATGTCCCGAGACCGCCCTGAAGACGCGCCGAAAGGTCTACTATTTGTCAATTGATCAGGGAAGAGCGAGAGGAACGGATAGCTAAATATTAATGGATGTAGAACCCCTTCCCCCTTCCCCCAACTGCGATCAACAAGTGGTTCAAACTCCCCCGAAATCAGCTGTTTCATTCACTACTCCCCTCCAATACTACGACGTAACCACGGGCGGAGGAATCTACGCTTCGCATTGCCCACTAACCCAACCGCATCAATGAACGCCGCTCATCTATCAATTATGGAGCCATATTAGCAATTCCAGGATGTATTTATAAATTCATCTTACAAAATGCCCATATCGCTCTAAACCAATAACCATATCGTTGCAAAATAACGCCTGTCTACTTCCAACATAATTTCTGTAAACATCCAATATAAGGCCTGTATACTTCCAACATAACCTCTGTAAACATCCACTATAAGGCCTGTATACTTCCAACAAAATTCCTTTATTCATCTACCATAATCCCTGTAAATATCCAACATAAGGCCTGTATACTTCCGACATAACTTCTGTAAACATCCAATATACTTCCAACATAATGCCTTCAAATATCCAACATAAGGCCTGTATATTTCCAACATAATGCCCGTATTCATCTATCATAATACCTGGAAATATTCATCATAAGGCCTGTATACTTCCAACATAATGCCTGTATTCTTCCAACATAATGCTTGTATACATCTACTATAATGCCTGTATTCATCTACCATAATGCCTGTAAATATCCAACATATGGCCTGTATACTTCCAAAATAAGGCCTGTTTACTTCCAACATAATCCCTGTATACTTCCAACATAATGCTTGTATACATCTACCATAATGCCTGTATACATCTGACATAATGCCTATATACTTAAACATCAGACCTGTATACTTCCAACTTTATGCCTGTATACATCCAACAAAATGCCTGTATTCATCTAACATAAGGCCTGTATACTTCCCATATAATTCTTTTATACTTCTAACACAATACATGTATGCTTCCTACATAATAAATTTGTACTTCTGACATATTGCCTTTATACTTCTAACACAATGCCTGTAAATTGGAGGGTACTATAGGTTCCCTGTGTTTCTTGGTTCGGTTCTGCAGAGTGTGTTTAAATTTTTCACAAAATATCAAGTGAAATTGTTTACTGTTTGTTTCTAGTCCATTCTTTCCAACTGACACTAGGGATAAAAATGGAAACACGCTATGATGACGTAGTTCCTGCTTTTAATGTGTGAGTTACAACACAGTTCGAGTTTCGGGGTGAATCCAAACTGTTTATTTATGAGACTCTTCTATTAATAATAAAAAATAAGATCCCCGGACGCACATTTAACACATGGATTTGGAATCATGTATAGGTAAAGTAAGCTCTCATTAATAATAATTATTATTATCACAATCATTGTCGTAAGCAATATTATTTCTATTGAGCACTAATGAACAGGAGGTCCTATTTAAATAACGCCCATCGCGTTATTTAAAACTGATATAATGCGGACTTGTGAGAACTACGGTGGAGATGACTCTAGCAAGCCCCCAATTCGCCTAGAGTCGCAGAACCAACTAGTCGGTGGGCGAAAAGCATTGGTACAAATACCTACGGAACTACGTACAGTTTCTTATAACCTACATATAGTTCCTCATAAGTACCTCTGATTTGAAGAAAAGTGTCTTATAACCTACATATAGTTCCTCATAAGCACCTCTGATTTGAAGAAAAGTGTCCTGTATGAGTTACTAGTACATGTTTATGTATAAATAATGGTATTTTATATTTATTTTGTCAATTTCTTTATATTTTACATATATTATGTTTCAATAAATAAATAATTGCAAAAAATATAAGTTTACAGCAAAAATGATTAAAGAAAGATAAATACATGTAGCATTAAAATTGTGGCCCAATCATCGGATTGTGACGTTACCTTAGAGTTACTTCACATTTAAGCTATCAAGAGGAAAAACATAGTTGGGCTTCAAAGGCCTCATAGCCTGCATTTTGATTGCGCTCTCCTGGCTGTTAACCATCCTCTGTCTAGTTTTGGATATTATATGGAGGCCACTGTTGTCGAAAAAATACAAAATTGACGGTTGCTAGAGAGACATCAATGATTTCGTTCCGTAAGGTTTTCTCTTCCAGGATCAGAAATAACTTGCTTTTTTGACTTATCTAAATGTCAGTTTTATCATCGAATTTCGAAGAGGCTTAAAGGGTTCGTGACATTCTGTCCGAATGCTACGCCTTCGATGATGTCAAAATAATCCCGGATAACCATATATAGAATAAGATGGATGTGGAGCGATATATCAGCTCAGATAATTCCGTCACATAAAAAATGTCAACCGACAGAGTTGACTAATGCAAATGGCTGAATTTGGACGATAGGGAATATTTTTCTCTTTGCTTTTTATTTATTTATTTATTTAAAAAAGTCCAGCGATCAGTCGTTAATTTTGAATGTTGTCAACGTGATATATATTACGGGGAGTTTTATCAGTGTCTCCTACGCGGACGGCCATCAAAGATTCTCGGACAGCAATAATGGACCACATCACTCTCGCTAACGACGAATAAAAATAATCTCCAAGCGACCAATTAGAAGAGCAACAAGAACGCGCCTTTTAGTCTTCGTTAGACCCCGATCTTTTTGTTTCTTTTTGTATATTTTCGGAATGTAGCCAGGTTTGGGAGAATATCTTCTATCAGGAAAGACTACTACCTGAGCCCGAGCGAGATCTAGACATTTTTATACCTGGAAGAGTTCCAATCATGTGACAAGCTGTCTTCGGTTAGGGTTCTTATCCCGCGCGCGGTTATCAATCAACCTGATATATAGGACTGTTTGCTTCCATCCCGGCCTTACTTTGGTACCACCATCCTACTCTCCGACTCGTTCTTATCTGTTACTCCTTTCTTCAGCTCTTCGGAAATTGGGGAGGGCATAAATAATGAAGGATGCGTACATACCTTCGGAGAAAAACTATCGTATAATGATGCTTTTTCTGTAAACCTTCGCGTACAACATTCCCCTTAAAAAAGATTGAACTAGTTCGTTAACCAGAAACATTAGCTTTTCTAGAGGAGGGTTTATTCCGGACCGAAATTACTTGTTTGCCAATACCGGCCGTATTGTTTTTTTTTTTTTAATATTTCAACGCAACTCTCTGTACGTATAATTCGGTTTATGACGTTTTAGACGTTGGCGTTTACTCCGTAATCTTTCCAAATTTAATTAAACCAACATTCTTCGGGGATTGGTTGGAGGCGCTGAACAACAGAATCCGGTTTGAGCGTTGTTTTGATTGTGGGATGTCCCCTTTGAACATTTGGACGCTTTTATTATTCAGAAAATTCAATAAACAATGATGTGAATTTTTTGTGTATTTATTAAATAATGTACTACCTCGCATCCATATCACTCTGGAAGAAATTACATTTAAACATTTACAATCTACTTAGCTCCACAGTATGTTCCTTAATTGTGCTTTTGTACAATGGAACCAGAGTTGGGCAAACGTTAGCGCACGCTAAAAGCTGATACCTCTCCGCTAATTTAGCGAAACTGTAGAAAGCCAGCGCTAATCTATTTATGAAATATCGTAATTGCTAATAGCTTAAGCTATAGTTACAACATTTTGTAACTGTACAAAATGTTGTAACTATAGCTTAAGCTATTAGCAATTACGATATTTCATAAATAAATTAGCGCTGGCTTTCTACAGTTTCGCTAAATTAGCGGAGAGGTATCAGCTTTTAGCGCGCGCTAACGTTTGCCCAACTCTGAATGGAACATCCACACAGATCACACGGCTAGATCAATTCATTAAAAGGTCGGCCATTGGTGATAGATTCTTTAAATAGATCGATCGGCCCTTGCAGAACGATTCAGAAAAATCGATATATATCGTCTTACATAAAACGATCTTTTAAAAGAACGATCCAGATCGCGCATATCTATCTTTGGGCTATTGCCTAGTAAGTCGCCTTGGGGGTGAGTTTGTCGTGGATGCGTTGTAATCTGGATACTATAACTTCGTTAACCAAACTCAATACTACATATATTATATAAAAGTCCGACTCGCAGGAACTGCGCCATCAAAGCGCGGTTCCGTTCTTATTCCTAGTCTAATTTGGAACGATTAAAATATAAACAGTTATTATTTTGGTCCGACCTTTCTTGAAAAGGTTTTATGATCTTACCTGAATGGGTCGGCCAACGTTTCTATCCACTTACCACTTATCCCCGACGTTTCCGATTGAGGTTCAATCCTCCATCAGGGCTATAAACAAGCGTGTATAGTGTTTATACGAATAATACTTTTCCACAAAGACCGAAATAAAAATTAAATGTTTCCTAAAAAATATGACAAAAAATTTACTTCATAATTTATATTTATAAAATTAATGAATAACTGTTATGAAATAATTTTTATTTTTAAGTTTTTAAAATAAAAATTATTAGAACATTTTTTTTAAAAAATAATAAAATATATCAATTACGATGGAATTTTTATTTTTATTTCCGAATAATAAAAATTAAAGATAAAGTGAAACTCATTTATTAAAATCTCTTATCCTCGGAATAAATAAATAAATACTTGATTTGGAACCTTTTGTATATTAGAAGTTATTTGTTTATGTCAGTGAATCAAAGTTCGTCTAAATCCAATTGATTTGTATGAGTATATATTGTATATTCTAGTATTTGTTTTTGTGCATTACTTTTTTTTGTTTTTGTTTCTATTCATTGTTAGTCGCTATGTGTGCGAGCTCTTAAAATCAATAAATCTATTCATTATGGCACTAATATTGTTTTTTTTTTTTTTATTTAAAATAATGTTTAAAGTTAAAATAATAAAAAATTGTTATTAAAAATTTGTATGAAAATTTTTTTTGATATAACATTATTCAAATAATTTTTATTTTTAAGTTATTGAAATAAAAATTATTAGACAATTTTTTTAAAAAAAAAATAAAAAAATATAAATTACCATGAAATTTTTATTTTTATTTCCAAAAAATAAAAATTGAAGGTTAAGTGAAACTCATTTGAAATAAAAATTAATAGTTATTTTCGATCCCTACTTTTCCAAGTAGTAGTAGTTTTTTTAAACATAACCTCGACGGGCTGCTATTTAACCCAGAATCTCAAGTGATATGCTCGGGATTGCCAGGTAGCCTACCGCGCTTAATCTAAAAAAGCGCCAAGGTTATTCATATAGCAGAAACAATATTTTTGTCGAATAAAGCTCAGAATATGTAATCCTAGTAAAAATGACTTGCAGAGAAAAGGTTTGGTTCAAAATTATGTATTATTATTAATGTCATTGTTTTTTTTTATGGCGCTTCGACGTCTAGGCCACTAGCCATCATCCAGGGTGCAGCGAGGAATTTTCCCAGCGAGCCTTGGGTTGAGAAAATTTCTGCCGCCGGTGGGAATCGAACCCGCCATCTCCCGTTTATGAATCTAAGGCGCTAGCCACTAGACCACGGGAGACCCGTCATTGTTATTCCAATGTTTTTGGACACCGTTATATAAATTTCCATACATGCGGGCCAGGAATTAGCGGATTTAATTTCAGTTCTGATACCAGCATTGACAAGAGTTATGGATATGATAGTATATGCCATGTATAGAATATAACCCGTATGGAGGTTCTCTATTGATCAGCTAACTGGATTCAAAATCAACTCTGTAATATATCATCTTCGGTTGCATTTGGATATATTCACTGCTGACAAGACATTTTGATTTTCATAATCCATGCATCACGAAAAAAACCTCTTACCGTTCTAATAGCGTATTTTAACGAAAGCAAGGTCTTTCGGTGAGCGGATTCCGCAGGTTAAAGAACTTGTCCTGTTAACCCTTAGAATGCTAGCGGATCTGAGAGGGACCGACCGCAGGGTGCTACGAGCTCTGAGAGCCGATCCTACCCCCAGTGCTAGCCTATTTTCCACCCTCCGCGTGCGACTTTGGTTTGGAACAAGACTATACTCAGTCAGAGCTCCCGCCTTGGGTCGCTCTTATTACGTAGATATATAACAGGGGACATGCAAAATTGCTTGTTTTGTTGTAATTTAAGATGCTAATTTCATTAATTGTGTGTACTTTAGTGTGACCTTTTCAATTATTATAACAAGTTTCTTATTAAAATTAATAAATAAACAGTTTCTAAAATAATATTTCAATTGTTTCCGAAATATTTTAGTTTTAAATTTAGCACTATTAGCCCTGTTAGTATGAATGCACCCTTTTATCAAAATATTCATGAAAACACTTTCTCTTCTCTTCATTTTACTAATTTTATGATTTATATCATTGTTATGATTCTTAAATTTATTTAGTAATTTTTTTAAAATATTGATTGATCTTTATTGATAATTTACAATCTGTACAGTTATCTACAATAAGTAATTATTTAGTAAATAACTGGGTCTTTTTTTACTAAAAACTAATCATTTTATTTTTATATGCAACTCATAAAACTGGTTACGTCCAATAATTACTTGCTGGAAAAAAACAACACTTTTTTAAAATTTGTGTTTTGTATTTATTTTAAAAACAAATTTATTTATAATAAGTAGTATAGGCGCTAATGACCTACAGGTAGATGCGCCGTAAAAAAATAATAAATAAAAAAAAATAAGTAGTATATTAATTACTATTAATTAGTAAATAGTAATATAATAATAAAGTAATGAATTAGAAATAAATAGTAGGTATATAACAAAAATATTAATAATAAACATATAAATATAAAAATAAATAATAAACCAAAACTAGTACTGAGAAATATTTGTTAGGGTCATATTTCCCCACACCTAATTTAGCCTAAAGGTGGGAAAAGGTTTAGCAAATTTTAGTAAAGTGTTTGCAAACAATAGAAATAACAACCCAACCACTGCAGGTAGCCGCCTTGGTCCAGTCTGCATTGGTGATAATGGACCTTTCAGGTGGTCTAGGACACTCCGCTCGAGATAAAATTAGCTTCCACTCACAATAAAACCGGGAAAAACACACGTAAAGACATTCTTCTGCTATCTAACGGATAGCTGAGTAACTAGACTAGTTGTACAGCGTGATACAAGAGATCTCTGGGCTTTCTGGAAGCAGAGATTATACAACGAATATGAAAACGAATATATTCGTGCATCGCACTCTGAGGAATGTCCCGGCTGCACGAATATATTCGTGCTTCGCACTCAGAGCATTTTTTTAGAGAACGAATATATTCGTTTATAGCACGGAAAGGGTTAAATCAAACAAAGTATTATTGTATCAAATTTTCTGAAAATGGGACTTTTCAGGGGCAGCTAGAGTGCGATATATATATATATATATATATATATATATATATATATATATATTTAGAGAGAGAGAGAGAGAGAGAGAGAGAGAGAGAGAGAGAGAGAGATAGAGACAAATTGGAACCACCTATTTTTTTCTAGATCTATATGTTATATTTTCTAGTCATCACTTCCAGATCGCCTCATCATAAAAACGGAAATTACTTATCGTACATGAGGGGCAATAACAAGGAGTGGTTGGAAACAACGAGGAATCAAATGTATATTCCTTGGCAACAATTACAGAATAAACCTTCTAATGAATGAGGAAATATTTAGTTCTGAATATATTTTAGACGTTCCACAAGATTTAAAATAATGCTCTTATTAATACAAACGGTGAAGTACGCACTCTGAGAATTTCTCGTTTTATGAATTTCTTAAGGGTTTCCAGGAAGACGAAGACTTCCCAAAGTAGCTTTGTAAGGAAAGTACACAGATTGACGTCAACATATTTCCTGCTGTTAGGAAACAAATTTCATTCTTCTCATTTTACCCACCATAACATTCAGCAATGCTAATAATGGCGGCATGATTGGCTCATTTGTAGAATACTGGCCTTGTGATCTGGAGGACATGACACCTAAACTCGGGAGAACTCTGAGGATTTTATCTTCTAGTGTTCGATGAAGTTAGTCATAGTTTTCTCTCAATTGACATTTAGTTAAGATGTGTTTTATAGTGTAATGTTACATAACGCTCATGTCGGTCTATCCTGTAATAAGATGTAAGTACCTCAGCCATCATGGGCCTATTCGCCATCTGTTTAGGACAAATTCTCTTCTATATAGCCTTATAGAAAAATAGTAAGCCCTATCTTGTTTAATGTGAATGAGCGTGCAAGCTATACACAGTCGGTTGTCCAAACACTTCGTGCCTTACACCCAAAACCTTGGGAAATAGTAAAAAGCCTAAGTAAGTAAAAAGCCATATTCTTCCTAGGATCCCGCATATCTTGAGTAGTATAAAAGCAGGACCAAGACTTGGCAGACAGTTAGAGCCTTAGCTTGTTGACAGTAGGTGAGTGAGCTAGCTATGTTAAGGATGTAGCCACATCAAGCTGCCGAGAGCACACCAACCTTAACAAGGGTCCAGCATTCGGGAGCATCCTCGCCGAAAATTGCTCGCCTTTTTATACGTCAATCACTCAAATCTTTACCCCTTCCCTCCTTCCCACCCCTTTTCCTTTTATCCTTCCACTTTCTTCACTCCCTTGTATATATATATATATATATATATATATATATATATATATTTAGATGGAACTGCATTTTTCTCCAGCGGTGGTACTCCTCCTCACTTCTTCCTGGAATATTTCGATGGGTTCATCTCCAACTTCTTCAGCCAGGTTATGGTTGAAGAAGTTGGAACTATGTTTAGGAGGAGTACCTCCGCTGGAGAAAAATGCCGTTCCATCTAAAAATATCATCCGAGCGACGAAAAATAAACATCAAATATTTTGTTGGAAATTATGTTATTGTAGACATAATTTCCAACAAAAAAAATTTATTTCAAGTACTGTCCGATTCCAAAAGGAAAAGGAGCTGTGCCCAATTTTCTGATTTTTTTTAATGTAGTCATGATTTTTAATGAACAAGAAAGGTATTCTCAAGAACTATTCAAGATAATTAGATTCTAATTATGCCTTCATAAAATAGACAACATTTCCTTTAAAAATACATTGATTTAATTCACTAAAACCATTATTAAATGATACTTTCTGGACGTCCAACATCGCATTCCTATTTATTCAGAGCTGCAGAAACCGTTCACGAAAACTGTATCAGCATCAAGACATTGAATTTTAGTAATTAGTTTCTAGAAACAATTCGCAATGACAATTTTTTTCCACTGAAAATTTAAATAAGTATGTACAAAAATCACAACTTGTTTCGTTTCTTGTTATGCGATTTTCTCCAAAACGAGCAAATCTCTACTAGGACTTTGTGTCTTAGTTTTTTGGTCCCCTACACGCTCCTGAAGTTTTGCCAATTAAAATCAGGACACCCTTTACATATATATATATTAATTCTTCTGCATACGACCCCATATGACCTATCAGTATTACGCCTGACTCAAGCCAATACACATGACGAGGGGACTTCCCGATAAGGAAAGCCCCTGAATAGGTGCAAACAAAGGCACGAAACATGTCTGGCAAAATAGAGAAAATAAAGTAGTTGAACAAAAACAAATGGTGTTCGGCTTCATCGACCCTCTGCAAAAAAAAAAAAAAAAAAAAAAAGTAGGAACAAGTGAAAAAAATATGTGTATATATATATATATATATATATATATATATATATATATATATACAAACACACATACATATGCGTTATGTAGTTCATGTGTTCAAAATTAATTGTTGAAGTGATCAATGAGTCCATCGGATATAAATATACTAAAAGGAAATAAAGAAAAACATTTAAATAAAGAAATAAATAATAAAAATCTGACTTGTTAAAAGTTCCTCTATTAAAGACCTTCCTTTTCTTCCCAATAGTAAATGATTAGGACATTAGCTAAAATAAAAATATATAAATGTCATTATTTATTTATGCTATTGAATGTGTTTGTCTATTTGCCAGTGAGTTTATTGTTGACAATTGAAATAATTCACATAAATGTCTAATTTATTCAGTGTTATATCACCTGATTGACATTTCTGTTTGTTTTTTCCTTCCTTGAAGAACCTTGGCATATGGTCGTTAGCGAGAATTCACTGTCATAAAACAAAGTTGCGAATGTTTAACCACATGACAGGCATAAATCATTACGGGGAACGGCTATTACGTAATCAGGCGGGGAAATTGTATTCTATCAAAGCAAGCATATTTATCTAATGATTAGTACGTATGATTAAGGGACATAAATGTCTGAATAATAAGAACACATAATTTTAATAATTACGAATATTTATAACTAAAGAATAATCTCAAAAGATTAACGAACTTTGTTCATTTTGTACTGTAGACATTTAATCTTCGTAGTTGCGCAAACTATAATAAACTGATAAAGTACTTTTCAAAAAAATCACTTCAAGAAAACTACCCAATTGTATGTAGTTTCCAAATACAAAACATTCCAATCTCAAACCACGTCAGAGATTTGTCTCCAAATGTGTACAAGTTTATATGTATTTTCACCATAATAAATATCAATACATTTAAAAAAATGAAAAGTGAAGTATTGTACATTACACATTAAAAGTGAAGTATTATACATTACACATTGTGAATGAAGATCATTAAACGTCCGACTCAAAGGAACTGCTTCATCTTAGGAACTTTACATAGTGTTCTTTTTTTTTTTTTTTTTTTTTTTTTTTTTTTTTTTTTTTTTTTTTTTCTTTTTTTTTTTTTTTACGGCGCATCGACAAATTTTGGCTATTAGCGCCGACATCCAGGGTGCAGCCAGGAATTTTCTCAGCGAGCCCTGAGTTGAGAAAATTTCTGGCGCCGGTGGGGATCGAACCCACCATCTCCCGCTTATGAATCTAGCGCGCTAGCCACTAGACCACGGGAGACCCAACACACATAGTGTTCTTATCCCTAGTTTGGAATAGATAGTGCAATTAATTTTTTCTCATATTTCTTAAGCACTCTATTCCCAAGTACAATCAGCATCCTAAAAGGTTTTAGGCGCAGAAATGCACAGGAAAGTGACATTTGTAAAATACCGAAATGATTCGCTCTGATTGCGAACACGTTTTCAATTAATATAACCTCTTTTACTGCATGAAATTTTAGAATAAGGCAATTATCGAAACAAGAGCCAATTTAAAAATTAGGAAACATACGGGAAAGAACAAATTTTAAGCTAAGGATTCTCCAAATGAGATTGTAATTTTTCGCAGATAATTTGGTAAATTTTCGTATTGTTTTTAACAACTTACTTCTGTTCCCGGAATTTTAAAGTTTTTAAAAAATATATATTAAAATATAAAATCTACTTTTGTCTGATAATGTTTTTTTTTTTTTTTTTCTATTTTGTTTCCCCAACCATAAAAGCAACTAAACATCGTCTGTTTGGATGAATGCCAAACGTCTCGAAAATGTTTCGAATGAACGCTATATTCTGAAATTACCTACCTACCAAAAAAAAAAAATTCCAAAATTTATTTTCCCAAAAATGTAATAGAAATTGCAATGAAAATAATTTCATTCGCTTTTCCACGTCAAGCTACCAATTTAGTGTCTACCAGGGAGCCTAAGCCTAAAGGAATACGATTTACTTACCAAAAAAATAGTGTTTCGATAGGCGGATTCTCCTGTTTAACGAACTTGTTTTTTTGTTTTTTTTTTCGTAAAATACATGGTATTTTTGTACCGAATCCATCTATACCAAACATCTCTATTTGGTTAATTTCGAAAGATTTACATATGTCCAGTTGCCATGAATTTAAAAAATTAAGAAAAGCCAACAATTTACAATTAAATGTTGATTTTTGTATTTTCTTGGAGTACTTTAACTAATCCAACCCTTACTCCAAAACTGTATGCTTTCGTTTAGATAAATGCAGGACATGAGACAATAGTTTCAAATCAAATCAAGTTTTTTTGGTCACTGAAACAAATGATCTAGTTTTTCTCTAGTTTGTTAAAAACGATGTACGTCAAATTCACAAAAACTATTGATATAAACGTGTTAGGGAGCTTATTATGCATTTTTTAAATTATTATTGTTCACGATTATCAGAGTAATATCTGTAAAGCTCAAATACTGTCATGCATAAATATAACGCTTTAAGTTTATAGCACATGAATAGTTAATGTTTTTATGAAGAAACATGCACATTGATGTGCGTGTTTTAACAAAAAACTCACGAAGAAGATAAATGTGTCATCAATAAATCATATCGTGAATTATGCCTGCGCCTGTATCACCATTAATCCATCGAATAAATTGTGCTTTTTCTTTTTTAATAACTCTCCCTGTAAAAGTGGTGTCTGATGGATGCTATCAGTCATTTTGGCGGGAGGCTGATAAGAAGCCGATACGAGATTGATATATCGGCTAGTCGGCTAGGAGCCGATTGGCAGGAGTTAGTATTCAATCAAATGAATAAAAAATGTCAGCCATTAGTCCTTCATTGAAGGATTTCCATCTTATCTCTTTCTCGGTGTTCCAATACACCTGAAATTCAATTTGAGTAAATGTCAAAAATATTTTTTAATTGACGAAAGGGGCTTCTGAAGTTCATTTGATATTACTGATCCCAATTTATGTATTTTTCTTATGTAGGCGGGAGTTGAATTTATTAAAAGAGGTTTTGTAAGTTTAGTATCCTCAGATTCTTCTTCCAGAGCATTAAAACTAAGTACAGCCTAAATGAGCTTAGGTAAACTTATGACGTGAGTTATGAAGTCATTGACCATCTGCCTAATCAAGAAAAACTGTATAAATTGTATAGGTATCACAGTATATTTCAATAAAGTTGATTTTTGTGTATTTTGTGTATGTGGCAGAATGGTCAAAACTCATTTACTACACACAATTCTTCAATAATATTTTATTTTGCTCTATATATTTTATGTCTTCCTGAAACCTCTTCAGAATCGCTTAACCCTGCATGGGGCGAAATGGTTCTATTGGGACAGGTGGGTGGTTTTTAAGGTACCTCCATCCTGTACCTCAACACAAGGTACTCCTCCTCCCAGTACCTTCCTAGGTCGGTCCCATCTACTCGGCATCCCACGTTGATTGCCTGATCGCTTGGGAAGTGGATACAGCATCGCCGTCCCAATAGGACCATTGCGCCTGATACCGTCACGAATATTGAAGTTTGTGAATTTTCTTAAAACTAGTCATTTCTCATTATTTTGGTCATTTTATCAGAACTTTCGAAGCCGTGCACAGATGTAATCGGAATACGTCGGTTAGTGAATTATTTTGAATGCGAAAATGCGACAATGTGACAACAGTAGTTCTTTTCTTAAGCAGATTTTTTTTCCAAAATGCCCTAATATATGGTAATATGTTTATTGATAATGATAATTGACACATTTTCCCAATTTTGAAGGGCTTAGAACAGTTTGCAATTTTTTTTTTTTTTTTAATCTCATCATTTTGACTGTGAGCGGTTATTATACATCCATAGAGAGTAAATATAAATTGTTTGGGTGATAGAGCTCTCTTTGGGAGGTGGGAGGTCCATTATAAAATTGTGACCCTTTTTTCTTTCAATATATTATTTGAATAGGCGGAAGGTCATGCATATATAAAACTCGTCAACTTCACTTTATACGCTTTATTTTATTTTATGCTCTACATGTTTCGCGTCTCTTGACGCCTCTTCAGGAGCAACTTAATCTATTTACATAAATTTAGCCTTAGCTAAGGAAGACCTTCCACAGGTAGGGTCACGTCCATGTCAGTATGGACGTGGCCCTACCTGTGGAAGGTCTTCCGTAGCTAAGGCTAAATTTATGTAAATAGATTAAGTTGCTCCTGAAGAGGCGTCAAGAGATAAAGGTAATTTGACATAGGGCGTAGCTTGAACAACTTTCGAGTGACATTTCGATAGCCTTGGAGTAGCTGGAAAAGAATTTAATTTTTTATGTTCACAAAAATGGCGTAGAGCTTTTCCATCCATATTTATAAAATCAGAAAAGTATAAACTTTTGCCACATTTTTTTATGTACTTGAGGTTTCAGTCTTTGGACTGAGGATCCAGAAAATACGAGAAGAATACGTAGAGACATTGGGAAGGATGTGGTGGGAATACAGTATCGGTACAAGATTGGCAGAGGTGACTATTGGTTGGTAATCCTGCATTGGCATTCCTGTCAGCTGTTTCCGTTCATTGTCTAGTAGGATTGTGCAAAAACGTGAAAACACTTTTGATAAACACACGCTACACGATCATTCCCTAAAATAGACACACTGATTAAGTGGAATTCAAACACATTCGTTAATTTCATCGCAACAAACAAGCGGGATTTGGATTCACATGCCCTACAAGGAGGTCTGACACGCTAGCAATCCAATATTTAAAAAGATTTATTTTCAAATCCTAAAAGCAGTGGAAGGATTAGTTAATCAGATTTCTTTTTAAGAAGGTGGATATTATGGGGATTCGCTTGTAAAGTTAAAAAAATAATGTTTAAAACTACAATTTTAATTTTATTACCTATAGGACTGATCCTCAACAACAGCCACCTTCGCCAATCTCAACGATTAACGATCTCCTTTCAAAATTTTTTTTTTTTTTGGAAAGAACGAACTGTTTTCTATTTATTGTTATGGTTGCCTTGTTGAGAAATACGCTTAGTTTGTGAATCCCCTCTGAGAATAATTTAAAGCACTTAATCATTACAAATTATATGTGATGGATTCATTACAAAAATCAGACGAGTCCAAAAATTGATATTTACAGATATATACATCTTCTCCCTCGCCGTAGTCAGCTCTAGATATTGACTTTATTGCAGTCCCAAAAAGCAGATAGGTAACATTACATATACACAAATAAGGCACTATATCTGCAAAAATAAGGCAAGTGCAACGCCTCTCCACCAAAATCCGTAATAGTCCTTGGACCTGTCTGCTATTTTTAGAATGTTTATCACTCAGAAATTATTTGCAGTTTGTCACGATTATATAATAAATAATCATATTTGAGGATTAAATTATTTCATGTTTCATTTTACTAAGATTTCTGCAAAAAATAAGTTTTCTTTTTTTATATTATCTCCACTATCGGTGTAAAAAATATATTTTTTTAATGTGGGTAGGTACAATGTAAAGCTTTTAGTGGGACAGTAGTAGGTATAAAAACAATTTTCTTTTCATCCTGCACAAATGAAGCTAAGCATTTTTTTTAAGCTACTGATAATTCTAGTTTTTGGGCTTGTCTGGTTTTTGTAATGATCCCTTTATATTTTATTGCATTAGAGTCATTAGGATATCATTGAATCAAAACATATTTTACAAGATGTTTATAATGTATATTAATTATAATAGTAATATTATTCTTTATTGATTATTACCAGGCATGCACTGTAGCTTTAATGTTTTTTTTTTTGTTTTTGTTTTTTTTGTTAGTCTACCTAAGCTTGACCAGTTTTTAATTAAGGTTAAACATTTACAACGTAAAACATAACCGGCAGTTTGAACAAATACAAGACGAATATATTTTACAATTTATATTCATCCAAATTCTTGAAACTGGAGGGACTCTCTCCCCCCGCCCCCCTAGAAACTGTAATGATATAAACCGCAATTCGTAGGATTGATCTGTGGCTATACAAAAGCTGAGCGGTATTCCATTGTGTTTGGCTGAGATGGAGACTTGAGGAGTCCCACAGGGACAGTCACGTGGCTCTGTCTTGTGTGTGTTGTTGCACTTATAGCCAAGAAGCACGTAGTTGTGTTTGTCCGCTCGCCCTCTTTCTTCCGATAATTCGCTAACAGCTAGCCAATGGACAGTCACCAAGGTTCACTGGTCTATGTACAATCCACGGTACAATTCGTTTCATCCGATTGTCTGTCTATGTGTCATTGGAAAAGCGATTCTTTGTAGAATTATTAGGTTAACCCAGGATTGACACTGTCATTGAAATATACGGTAATGAGACCGTGGGATAAATTTTACCCCATACTTTGAACAATTAGAAATTAAATAAATTTCTATTTTTTCTTGTGCTTTTTTATGCAACAATGTATCAAGAAATAAATTCAAACAGTAATAAATCTGCAAAATATATAATAAAATTCATAAAATAACTATGAAATCTTAAAATTCAATATTGTTCATACACCAAATAATTATCCTGAAAAAATATTAGTAAACTGAAAATATTTTTTACAAAAAATAAACTAGAAGGATCAAAAGCCCTAAAAAAAAGAAACTTTAGGAAAATACAATGTTCTGTCCAATTGAGACTAGTTAACATTTAACACATTTCGGTGATCGGTGATCACGGCACATCGCCGTTCTACACACAGAGCATAGTGTTTTCGTCTTCCTGGCATCCTTTCTGTCACAAAATGAACATCTCACGGGTAACAAAAGATCCAGTCCAAGGTAACAAAAGATGTTGAAGGTCCATCAGGAGTTGATTCATCTTCCAAAACAATAGTATCAGTGTCTTCAGTGGTTTTGGTATGTTCTCCAGTTAGGCACTTACTGCCACCTGAGCTTTCACCAGTTGGTATCCAAAATCAAGGAGAAAATCCTTTCTGGGCAGTGTTCAGGCCATTTTGTCACTTCAAAAGAAGAAGAAAGAAGTAATCCGTTAACTACACCGGGGTTAAAAAATACCGCATACACAACTCGCGACCTTCTAATGAAGCGATTTGCAGAAAAGTGGCTTTGTTTACATTAGGTTGTATCAGATAATGCACTTCCAATTATTTAGAAAGAAGGAGAGAGTCTTTGTAATCTACAGAAATTAAGAAACACGCTATATAACAAAGTGTGGGGTATTTTTCACCCCGCGGTGTCAATCCAGGGTAAAGTATATTTTTTTAGAATTATTTATATATCTTTCTGTTTAAGAAGATTTGTTTATGCTCAAGGCGCTTAGTTTGTTTGTTTTAAATATTGAAGGCGAAAAACCTGATGGTTGTCAGCGGCCCATCATGCAAACATGTCACACGAATGTACAGTTCTTTTACTATGGTGTATTTTCATGAATCAGCATTCTATGTTTATTTGTATTGTTTAATTGTTTCATGTTTATTTTATTTTTATTTTTATTAATTCCTTTTTTTTTTTTTAATATTAGGTTACTGACGTAGTATAAAACAGAATTGCTGCCCTTATTTCCGGTAACCTATTTGACAGAGCAATGTGACGGTGCTAAATTTTTTGTTGGGAATGATTTTTTATATGTCACTGTGCAATTTTTATTTTGTTCCAGTTTAAGATTTGAAAAGTAAGTTACTGATGGTATATGCCATACTTATATTTATTTGTTAAAATGTTAACATTATCAATTTTTTTTTATTAGACAATAATTATTATTGAAATGTTAAAGTCCATTATCATAAACTCAATCGTGGCCTAGCATGCGTTTTTTTTTTTTTTTTTTTTTTTTTTTTTTTTTTTTTTTTTTTTTTTTTTTTTTTTTTTTTATACAGGGAAACTTAAGCCTACTTAGCGTGCTAACTAATACTAGGGGGAGTCAGGGTGATATTGGGAGGGAAAATTCAGGTTGTAACTTAAGCCTAACTTATAACTAACTTACAAACTAACAATATATACAAATGTACAGGACTAAGGCGCTGCCTCTGCCTCGTCCAGGATGTCGACGTTCCTTCTTGAGCTGCCTTGCCATCTCCTAGGTAGAAGAGGGGGCGTCACGTCCTGGACTACCGATGATTGATCAATCTAATAACATGAACGTCTTGAATTCTAGCTTTCGATAGTCGAGTCATTGGGCCATATACTATCAACTATTGACCAATCATGATCCAGGGTTCAGCGTTGTATGTGATTGGTCCATCCACTAACATGGGTGAACTATGCAATGCCCAATCACAGCCTAAGATTAAACACTTCCGTCGTAGGTGATTGATCCATTTGCATAGATGATTATCCAATCAACGTCTAGGATCCAACCTTCCCGGCCAAGAGATTGGTCTTTCTAATCACTCAGTAGAATTTTTACGTCCACTTGCAGTTCTCGTGCCTTAACCCTCACAGCCACTGAACCTCCCCATTTTATCTAATATACGGTGGTTCAAGTCGCATTTTAAGTTCCTTTTAGAAGAATTATGTTCTTAGAGTTACGGCCGTTAATCGTTTTTACTATTTGTTAGAGCCAATATCTGATAAAGGGCTCAAGTAAATAAATCTGACACAGTCGCCACTTTAAGTAACGAGATATCAGACGAGCTTAAGGAGTCCAATGAAAATACGATTCTCCTTTAAGTAAGTCCGATTCGTCGACATAGATCCGAATGCTTGTACCACTCAGGGAACGACCTTCTGATGAGTCGGTCCTCCATGAGAATCACTCAGCACATCGAGGGAGCGACAGTAATTGGACGATAAATCGTGTTAAAAAGACATAAGCCAGCAACAAGCTGCTCTTGGCTATCATCAGTTTAGGCGCGACATCCTGTAGTTTACCGACTCGAGCTAGCTCATAAATCCACATGGACATTTGGACTAATAAAAAGGCTTGACGTGCCTGATCTGGGGACTAAGTGCCGCCTTCCGCTTCGCCCAAGGTGCAGGAGCCTCCGCTCAATAAATGGGCACCAATTCATCCAATTGATGGACAAATTGCATACAAAACTACCCCCGACAACAATCTGTTTTTCAAGATGGATGCATAGTAAGGTATATAGGCACATCAGACTAAAACAAATTAATGAATAGATAAGGTACCCTAAAATACAACTGTGCTATGCTTCCCTTCAACTTGATACAATAACTTACGCATGGTAAATTTGACAACAGCAACAAGCATGAGCCACATGGAATTAGGCGTTGAGATATTTTTCACAGACGCGAATAACCTAGTGCAAAAATATCATCAAACACTTCAGGCCATGAGCAGTACCGCACAGAAAGGCCAGGTGGCCAAAATGTGGACAAAATTTTTGTCTCAGTAGGTTTACAGTAAAAAAAAATACAAAAAATATGTGAAGCAGTTTAGCTCAAAAAAACAAAAATTAGAAATGCGGACCCAAAAATACCTACTTATGATCCTACTACATGTAATTCTTTGTTGTTTTTCAAGTGTCCCATTCGATGCCACATTTGGTACTCAGCCTTAAGACCGAATATAAAATGACCTATTACAATTATTTTAAATATTTGCGGCGTCTTATGAAAATATTCAGTAAATAAAAATGTTTCATGCAATTAAAGACTACTCCTAAACCTTTTAATTATAATATAGGAATAATCAAATAGACAGAAGACAAACAAAAATTTACTTGACTTCCCTACATGTTTCATACCCTTCTAGTGTAGCTTCAGAGGAATATCTTCTAAAAACAAATGATTACAGCTTCAACATGTGGAGAAAAATCTTCAACTAGGAGGACAACTTAGGGGCTAAATTAAAATGATTAAACGCAAAGAATAAAATGTCAAGTAATTCTGCATTGGAGGCCGAAAATTATAGGGATATTATCTATTAGCGTTTTCGATAATATCGGGGAAAAAATTAAAAACTTTTGAACATTCAAAAAGAAAAGCAAGGCATGCACATGACGTTTAAACAGCAATATATCAAATTAACTGTTTTCTTAATTGAATACAGTTGGGAATTCGCAAATGTGAAAAGTTAATCCAAAATCATACAAAAGCCTAATGTAATGGATACATTTTGCCAAAACCAAACCAGTCGAAGAAAATGTTGCACGAAAGGTTAGGGTTTGTTTCACTTAAGGGAAACTAACTGAGGCCTGGAAGTCTATACAGTAGTGTGCAAAAAGGCAGATCCACAGAAGCACTTGTTTTATCATTCGAAATATTAAGACAAATCGAATACATTACAATTTTTAATTAAATGTTATCTGTTCCATGCTTCCAATGCGAGTGATTGACCACTAGAGGTACAGGAATCAAACTCTACAGCCTAGTGATAGGTCCCTCAAGTCCCAACCATTGACCAATCGTATCATATGATTCGGCCTTTCCATTGTAAGTGATTGAACCTTGTACGCCCATGGACTAACAAATTAACGCCAAGGATTCAATCCTTCCACTTGAGTAATTGCTCCATCCAGTATCCAATCATAATCTTGGGTACAGGACTTCCATTGCAGATGATTGATCTGTCTACTAACATGGATGAAAGATAGAACGTATCGGTTTCAACCTTTTCAGCACAGAAAAGGCCTTCAAAATTCCAAGCACTGACCAACCATAGCCAAGGATTTGGCAGATCCATTGTAAGTGTTTGATCCATCTCTTTACATGGATGATAGACTCTTCCAGAAGAGTGATTGGCCCTTCTAGTACAACTTCTAAACAACAGGATTCCAAATTTTCGAAAACAAAAGGCTGGTCTTTTCAGTATCAAGCATTAACTTATTACGATTCTTTGATTTTAACATCCTGTCCGACTATATTGGTTCTTCTGGTACCAAGGATTGACCAATCAAACACGATTCTGGATAGACCAATCCTGATCCTGCTCATTTATAGTTTTTTTTTTTCTTTCTTCCGACCCTCCGGAAATATTTATGTTCATTTATCACCAGTGATCGATCCCTTAAGCATTAGAGAACGAAAAGTGGATTGAGGACCTACAGGGAAATTCAAGGATCCTCGTCCATCTGAACTAAAAGCACTAACATTCCAATTTACTTACTACTGGAATACTGCAACGTTAAATATTTAGTCCAATACTATTCGTGATTTACATGATTCTCATTAAGAAAACAACATAAATTGGTTGTCTTTAAAGATCTTTTCTGATTCATTCATAGCAAAATACCATCAAACATTCACCACCATTTTTCGTAAAAGAATGAGAACGGTGACGGATTAATATTTTAGAGATTTTTATTTTTATTATATCACAAACAGACGATTTCATTAACGTACAAAAATTATAACGTAACAAGTAGGTATGGAATTACCAATGCTCTTGTTGGATCCGAAGACCATATAGTGGGACTCAGAGCGGCTTAGCTACAAAGATCAGGTATTATTTACGATTGAAAAAACTACTCGCTTCAAATGAAGATCAACATTCGTCGAGGCAGCGGCAACGAAAGGATATTTCATATTATATAAATATGAATGTAAGAAGATGAAACCTGGCTCGGCCTCAAGGCGAAAAAAAGAGGAGGACGGAGAACAGAAAGAACGAGATAGAAAGAGAAAGAAATAGGGGTAGAGAGTGAGGGAGAGAGATATGAGGGAATGAGAGAGAGAGTAGAGACTTTATGAGGGTGGCAGCGATAAATATCTGTGAGAGTAAGCCAGGCGGACAGGAAGGGAAGGGGGAATTTATGGTGAAGGGAGGGGATGGGAGGTTCTCGTCAAAGGCTGATCGTGTATAACTCAAGCAGGGTTTCTTCTGTCGGTCGATACTAGCTCTGTCTGCTGGTCACTCTTTCCACCAACTTCAATATAGCAGAATTAGGGCTTACCAGTATCCATGTGCTTCTACTCTACCTCCATGACGCTCCTTGCAGTTCCTTCAACTCTCCAGCTTTAGAGCTTATCAGTATCCAGGTGCTTCTAATCTATCTCCATGACGCTCCTTGCAGTTCCTTAAGCTCTCCAGCATTAGGGCTTATCAGTATCCAGGTGCTTCTACTCTATCTCCATGTCGCTCCTTGCAGTTCCTTCAACTCTCCAGCATTAGGGCTTATCAGTATCCAGGTGCTTCTACTCTATCTCCATGACGCTCCTTGCAGTTCCTTCAACTCTCCAGCATTAGGGCTTATCAGTATCCAGGTGCTTCTACTCTATCTCCATGACGCTCCTTGCAGTTCCTTCAACTCTCCAGCATTAGGGCTTATCAGTATCCAGGTGCTTCTAATCTATCTCCATGACGCTCCTTGCAGTTCCTTAAGCTTTCCAGCATTAGGGCTTATCAGTATCCAGGTGCTTCTACTCTATCTCCATGACGCTCCTTGCAGTTCCTTCAACTCTCCAGCATTAGGGCTTATCAGTATCCAGGTGCTTCTACTCTATCTCCATGACGCTCCTTGCAGTTCCTTCAACTCTCCAGCATTAGGGCTTATCAGTATCCAGGTGCTTCTAATCTATCTCCATGACGCTCCTTGCAGTTCCTTAAGCTTTCCAGCATTATGGCTTATCAGTATCCAGGTGCTTCTACTCTATCTCCATGTCGCTCCTTGCAGTTCCTTCAACACTCCAGAATTTGGGCTTATCAGTGTCCGGGTGCTTCTACTCTATCTCCATGACGCTCCTTGCAGTTCCTTCAACTCTCCAGCATTAGGGCTTATCAGTATCCAGGTGCTTCTACTCTATCTCCATGTCGCTCCTTGCAGTTCCTTCAACTCTCCAGCATTAGGGCTTATCAGTATCCAGGTGCTTCTACTCTATCTCCATGACGCTCCTTGCAGTTCCTTCAACTCTCCAGCATTAGGGCTTATCAGTATCCAGGTGCTTCTAATCTATCTCCATGACGCTCCTTGCAGTTCCTTAAGCTTTCCAGCATTATGGCTTATCAGTATCCAGGTGCTTCTACTCTATCTCCATGTCGCTCCTTGCAGTTCCTTCAACACTCCAGAATTTGGGCTTATCAGTGTCCGGGTGCTTCTACTCTATCTCCATGACGCTCCTTGCAGTTCCTTCAACTCTCCAGCATTAGGGCTTATCAGTATCCAGGTGCTTCTACTCTATCTCCATGTCGCTCCTTGCAGTTCCTTCAACACATTTGTGAAAGAAAATGTCGTGTAAATGTTATATTAAAACACATGCTAGGGCCACCACGTTGTCTGGTGGCTAACGCGATAGATTCGCATGCGGCCGATGGTCGATTCCCGCCTGAAGCAAACATTTTTCTCATTTTAGGCCCTTTGAAAAAATTCCCTGCCGGGAAAATCGCTGAGTTGTGGCTATGCCTTTAAACGTATTTCAGTTTACATTTAATGATATTTATTTATAAATAATAATAATAATAATTGGAGAAGTATATGTCCATTATAATTACAGGTTATTTCGAATATAAACTTCTTGTCAATTTATCCAGTTGGCCTGATGCATCTATAATTTAGATCTCATTGGAAGACAAGACACGCAGGCCTTTATCTGTTTTGTTCTTTATTTCTTCAATTTTAAATAAACATTAGCTGTAAGTTCTGAGTAAGACGGCCATAAAACGCCTGATAAATGCAAAGCAAGAGACTGATGGATTCATTAAAGGTTCAGGAGGTGTGGTTGGGTACGGTCATAAGGAGGTATTTACATGCAGCTGTGCTACGAATACTGATCCGTCCTTCTGATGTGTAGCTGCCGTAAAGATGGCAGCTTCTTCCTGTTTCGTGAAACTACTTCAAGTCGTTTCTTCAGCTTTCATCTCCTTTAGTCGATCCGATGGTGCTCTTTTAAGGAGTGCACTATGGGTGCAAGGAATGGGCGCGGCGATGGTGCTCTAGTTCCTGACCGGAATCCA
The DNA here is from genome assembly GCA_946811695.1 of Gonocerus acuteangulatus. Taxonomy (NCBI): domain Eukaryota; kingdom Metazoa; phylum Arthropoda; class Insecta; order Hemiptera; family Coreidae; genus Gonocerus; species Gonocerus acuteangulatus. The sequence goes on along the minus strand of OX328123.1, from coordinate 147,580,451 downwards.
ACGAGTGGACGATTAATTAACTCTTGGTGCACTTCTAGAATGCATTATTGGTTCAATACCTCTACGATGTTGATAGCCATTTCCAGCCATTTCCAGGGCTAACTGGACGTCTGCTTTTAAATTATTAGATTGAGGAATCTAAGACTACTATACTTACCATTAGAAACATAATAAGCCTACTATACTATTATCATCAGATGTAGAATAAGATGCTAATAGGAATAGATCTAGACTGCTATGTCTCTAGAAACAGAATAAGACTACTATACCATTAGGATCAGATTTATAATTATATGCTATTAAGAATAGATTTAGACTTCTATACAATTAGAAATAGAATTAGACTACCATAACATTAGGATGAGATTTAGAATAATATGCTATGAGGAATAGGTTTAGACTACTATACCATTAGAAACGGAATTAGACTACTATATTATTAAAACTACTTTACTATCACGTTTAGAAAATAGTATTAGGAGTAGAATTAAAAATGTTAACTTGGACCAGACTAAGGATTAGAATTAGACTACGACACTATTAGGACTAAATTAAGACCACAAAGATTTAATTCAAAATTTCCTCGGAAAAAATGACTAAAAATTAATTAATGAACAATTATTAATTTTCAATTAAAAAATCCGTTATAAAATCGTTATAATTCAATGAATCGAAAAAAATCCTATGTACATTACTAGCTAATATCATCAATAAGTTGTAGTTAAAAGTTGAAGTTGATCAGGCAAATGTTAAAGACGCCAGAGTCTCGCTCGATTTGAAGAACATTTTATTGAGAAAAAGTTTATTGTTCTAAAATGTTAATTTTTTCCTATTTATTTTTTTAGCATAAATATGCTTAGCGATGACCAAACTGGAAAAAAAGTTACAAAAAGGTGTCACAAAAAGTGTCCGCAGGCGTTCGCGCGAGGGGCCATGTAGGAAAAAGAAGACTGCATGTTAAAAAGACTATGTTACAATACATAGGTTTGTCGGGTGGACCATAAACATAAGCATATTTATGTTTTTTTTTTTTTTGTTTTTTTTGTTTTTTTGTTTTTTTTTTATACTTACTTGCAATAAACATAAAAAATGGGTTTTAATTTTGAAATATATTTAAGCAGGACCAAAAAACATAACAATTAAAAAAGGTCCAATCGAAATTCGCTCAAAAATTATTTGCAACTCAGCATCGCGTACTCTCGGCATCAGGACTTCACTCGGAAAATTCTATTTTTTGCTCATTTAAAAAAAAATCGCATAAACACTCTTGGATATCATTTTTGATTAGTTATGAAAGAGTTTAGCCCATAAAAAAATGGTTAAAAAACAAGTTACAAGTTGTTCTACTTTAACCATTACTCCGTAAACAATCATATACACGAAAAATAGAAATTGAAATCTTTGAATTCCCAAAAATAATTTATGAGAAGCTGAAAGTGAGCCATAAATCGTGTCAAAAGAATAAAATAAATTGATTTATTGTACTGAGGGCTGTTTAGAATCAAAGGGTGATATGATAGGGGTACAATAACGAAGGGTTCTCATTCCACGTTCCCTTAATTCTACAGGAGCTCATTTCACGCACAGAAACAGTTCATAAATGTGTTGTATATATACCAACCCAGGCTTTAATTAATTTATTAATGAGTAGCTGCAAAGAGTGTTATCAGGGGGGCGGGGAAGAGGACTGACCACAATATCTCCCTAGTGATAAAGGGCATAAATATGTTACCTCTATAGTGTCTGCCTGTCGTGGCCTGTTACGGGACTGATTATATATATACATGGTGTCCCGTATATGTCAAGTCATATTGTGGGAGGTGATAGAGGACACCTCCTATTTTTTGTTTAGGGGAACAAAAAATGTTCTATGACAATTTTCCGAATTCTCACACATAAGGGAAAAAATGTCGTTTTATTGTCTTATCGAGACAAACGTGGTTTTTAGAAGAATAATCGTTGTAACTGCGGCCCAGGTGATTCTAATAGAAATTAAGTGAAACCAGTCGAGAACTGAGTAAATTTACTATAAGACTAGTTGATAGTAAACGTAAAAATGAATGAATGTAAGTATGTCTATCTTACCAAAAGAAAGCTATTCTAAATTTCCTGACGTTTTCTTGATATTTCTTACCAGTGTTACTCCTCAATGGGCAGGATCTCAGATTTCCGGGTTTCAGAATAAATCTTTATCATTTAACCAGCTTTCCATTCATGTATCACAATCCTGTCTTATTTAAGTATGTGAACGATTTAGGAACAAAAGTTTAAAAAAAAAAACATGGATCTGTGAAAAGAAAATTATATTTTTTTATTTTGTTTATTCAAAAAGCTTAAAAGAAATATTTGTTCTTATAAATATTTACTTAAATATTATGTAAATATTTACATAAAACAATAAAAAAAAGTTACTTCCACGAAAATAAAAAAAAATCCTAAAACAGTAAATAAATAAAATCCACATTTTTTTTTAATTACAGTAACTAATACTGGGTCCAGGAGATGGCCAGTAATGAACCCCAACCATAAAATAACCTCAAAAATCATTATTTTCACCAGGTACACGCATTTGAACACATTTTTACAGGTATTTATAATTAGAAAACAAATGCTTTACCTTGAATTGATACTGATGGCTACGCTTGTGAACCGTCCTGGGATTCTCGTGGGCCCATGTGTGCTTGTTGTGGTAATTAAATATCCCATCCCTAATAAATAAGATGTGGAAAGTCCTGTAAAAATGTGTTCAAATGCGTGATCTAGGTAAAAATAATAATTGAATAATTTGAGTAACCCATCGGATGGACTTTTTTTCATAAAAAAATTAAACCAAAATTCTCATCATAAAGATGATTTAATAAGCTACAAATTTTGTATTGAGGTGTTTTTTTCGTACAACGCTTTAAGAGATAAATCGGGATTTGTAAAAAAAAAACACGGAACACAATATTTTGCGTTTTTCTCGAAAACGAGAATATATATATATATATATATATATATATATATATATATATATATATTTACTACTAAGTTTCAAAGGCGGTCTTTTGGAAAATGATATCACATAAAAAAGTGAAAATACTAAAAGTATAATTTTGTAAAAAATATATATAATCAAAAAATACAAAACTAACATTATTTAATAAGTCCTTAAGTTGACTAAGGTTGTCCCCAGGTAAACGATGAGAATATATGTAGGGTTTTACAATTTTCTAGGAAATGCCCCACCTTTGCACAGAGGTAACATACGGCGTCCTGCGATTTTTCTTCCAAGCGAAATCACTATAATTTCTAAATGATTTTAGAGAACAATGAAATTCTATATGTCTCCTATATTATAGTATTACTCCACGAGTAAGCCTGATTGCAGGGCAGCCAACAAGTATAATATATATGGTGTTAGACGGAAACACCGATCACATCCATATAGCGTATAAGGAGTATGTATGGTCCTACGTAGCTAACAGGCCGGTCCAGGTGACTGCTTATGTCGGACACGTAGCTGTCATATAGCAATAATGTTTATGATCGACTTCCCTCCGTGTTCTGAATACCCAAAGATAACCCGACTGTACTCCTAACTACGTGTAACTCCAATGTATTCCCACGTAGGACCAGGTTTCGTTAACATATTCAAACAAAAACGTTAGTCGGAAAAAATAAAATAAATATCGTTCCTAGTGACTTATTTTATAGTCATTAGTTGAAATAATATGTAATATAACGTGTACACAGAAATTTAGACGATTTGATATCTAAAGTTTATTCAGAAAAATATGTTTTCACTTTTGCTAATATCCAGTCGAGAGACAAATGAAAAATAAAATATATCATTAATTATAATTTTATTTAAAATTAATTTAAAACATTGTTAATTGTACATCGCATGGTCCTATTTTCACAAAACGTGGATAGTAATAATTATTATTATTACGATTCACACATTGTGGTGATAGGACCATCCGAAAAACAATTTACAATGTTTTAACAAATTTCATTTTCTTTACATCAAGGCTAGTTTCATTCTTTATAGTTTTTTTCCAAAAGCAAACGTTGTGACAGAGGATGGATGCTTCTCTTCCTTTACTAATGGAACTAGGGGTGTGAACGGAACCGCGCTAAGATGGTAGAGAAATAATAGTAAATATATTAGTTAAGATAAAAAAGTACAATGAATTTAAAAAAAAAAAAAAAAAATGTTCTGTGTTTTGCTATTTTTATAGTCCGTCATCGTTTAGAGCGACTAATCCCCTTTTAGTCATAAACCGCATCCCCACACCGATAGGTATTGGTTATAATACGATAGGTATTTTTGATTTGACTACCAAAATAAGCAATAGAAATAATTTATATGGCAAAACAACGTTTGCAGGGATATATATATATATATATATATATATATATATATATATATATATACTTCATTCGCTAGCTAATATTATAAGCTGAAAAACCTTTATTCGTACCTTGGCCAAAAAGTTCTTTTTTTATAGATGCAAATTAAATAAAAATAATTTATTTAAGAATTTAGGAAATTATAATAAAAATTTATTAAAAAGATATGTCCATAAAAGGCCGAAACACATATTCTTGAAATATTTATAACTTGTAATCTGTAAGTTTATCTGTGTATCATATTTTATTTTATTTTATTTTGTATGTAACATATTTTCCATCTCGCAGCATATTTATTTTTGTATTGTACTACAGTTAACATATGTTATGGTGTTATTCTTTATATTAATTATGCATAGGTTTTATTTCATTTTGTTTTTCCTTTATTGCAAAATTGTGAGCTAAATATTGTTACAACATAGAATAATACTGAACAAAAAGTGTATCTGGTATCCGGAACAGATTGTTGTATTCTTTTAAATAAATAAAAAAAATTGGAAAAAAAAAGAAAAAAGAAAAAGAAAACTCGTTAGCAAGCGAATGCTGGTCTCCATTTCTGGCTATAACTTTATAAATTCTCGATAATTGGTATAATTTCCAATCCCTTTCTGGTTGTCTGCCGACACACGATCTAGTTATTGGAATAAGAACCACGTCGATATCTACGACTTAAACAGAGCTAGGTCGTAAGGAGACGGCGGAGTGACTTCAATATCGGAGTTACGGCTGTTTTTACGAGTCTTCTAATGAGCTACTCGTAAATCATCATGAGCCATCTGGTCTCATTCGTCAATCAATCAGAACAGCTGCTTGAGCCAAAACAAGCTTCATTCAGCATGCCAGATACGCTTATTTTAGCAGTGGTTTTAGAGCAGTTTCGGGTGCCAGCTGACAACGTAGAATTGAACAATTGAAGGGCTCATTGTCACAATTAGAACAAAATGAGAAAATTAAGGTTAAAGTTTAGAATAATTTGTAACAAATTAGCGTTGGTAACAGAAATGATTTTAATTGGTCCATATTCATAAGATACATAAAATTCTTATGAATATACAATATTAATCAAAAGTTTCAATTATTAATTTTGTAATTAATGTCCTTCTAGAGTTTTGTGCATTTGGGGTACTACACTAAATAATAATTACACAAAGTTTTACATTTTCGACTACTGATCTAAATAGTAATAATAAAAGAAACGGGTTACTGTAATAATGCAGGAACAGCATACAGCGCCGCCCTAGCGGCAGACATCAGAACTTTTCGGCCCACATAGTCATATCAAAACAGAGGCATACCAAAATAAGAGGCATACCAAAATAATAATTATTTTTTGTTACAAATACTTTTTTTACCGTTGGTGGCGTTCGGAATGGAGGTGGGGCGCGTGTGTCGGCGGGAGCGATGGGCTTGGTTAGGGTTGAGGACGAGGCCCCCCCCATGCGGTCTGTGAAGGTTTGGTTGCCCTGGCACCAGCAAGCACACCTTCTATCATAGACCTGGCAGCCAGTCACCAGATGCGGGCCACTAAGGTAGAACTGGCACGGGGGACTCTACTCGACCTTGGCTGGGTCCGCCTCCCGCTGGCCTCGGGCTCTGTCTCTGCTTTCGATGCTACCAACGGACCGGCCAAGAGGCATAAATGACCCAATAGTGGTTGAATGGCCTTTAAACACCAAGGAAAAAAAAAAAAAAAAAAAAAAAAAAAAAAAAAAAAAAAAAAAAACAGAGGCACTCCTACTGGGAGTTTCGCGAAGCAACGTTTGGCGGGAGAATTCAAATCAAACATAGTACCAATTAAACCCTCCCCCCTCCCTTCCGATAGATTTTTAAAACACTGATTTCTTATTAGATGCCCAAGACGTATACCGCGATTCGTAACAATACAACAGAAATTACGCATGGACCGATTTTGTTGGTTAACGAACTCGTTCAATCGTTTGATGGGGGAATAATACATACCAAGTTTTGTGGCGAATATATATATATATATATATATATATATATATATATATATATATATATATATATATAACTTTTAACTGGGGACATTTTCGGTGTCTACTAGGTAGGATCGATAATGATTCGAAGAAATTTTTCAAAAATTCCGTCATGAGTGCAACCTTAATACCTAATTTCCTTCGGAGTAAAGTGCTAAAAGAAAAAGTATAGTCATGTTCGGCTCTCACAAACATAAAAAAATAACACACTTGAAGTATAGTGGTCACTTACCCACTAATATAATTAATGAACAATTATTTTTCCGAACACCTTCTGTTTTCCTTGATGTTTTCTGCTCACATCAAGTGTCATAAATTACACATCTTCTGAATGTGTGTGTTTGATTTTGAGCTGCCTTGGATTACTCTTTTCTCGCCGTAACCAATTGATTTTCAGCCAATCAACTTTGGCTCCATGAGTGTTCACTTTGCGGTTCATAATATATTTCTCCAGATTTAATGTACTGAAAGAGTGCTCCCCTCCTATGTTTGTCACATCAGAAAGAGGTTTTACTTTTTTTGATTCTTTTACCATTTCGATCCATTCATCTATCTCAAAGATGTCAGGTTTATATTGCTTGAATTTCTCAATAACTGCAAAATCCTGCTCGCACGATGAGAAATTTAGTGGTATGGAGAATTTATGGTCAATGATTTCCAGATTAGGTTCAAGGACAAGATTAGGAGTTCTGTAGTATGTGGGAGAGGAACAGTGTAATCTTAATTTTGGGGTTTTGTCCTCAATGCGTGGCCACAGCGTGGTTCATGAACAGCCCTTAGTGGTTCATAGACAGGATCTGCCACAGAGTCATCAAACATGAAGCTTCAACAATATCACTCATTTTGCTGCTAACCATTAACAAAGCCATAGATGATTTAGCTTAGCAGTAAGTTCCAAAACAGATGTCGGTACTAATCAATGTGGTGTAAAGGCTGGTCGTTTCTATCAATTATAAAACATAAAATTATCTATCAGGAGAAGTGAATAACACAAATTTGTTAAAATTGTGGGTTAGTCACCTTTGGCACTGAGCCCTTCAATTAGCACTAGGAGCGTCTCTGTTTTATTATGGCTTTGTATGTGTCGTTTTCTTCTGAATCCCACCACTAGGGGCGCTGCAATCCTTTCTTGCATTAAAATTATTAGCTCAAATCAAGATAAGTTTTTGTGTATTTATTAAGTAGTGTAGTGTGTATGTACCAAGCAAAATTAAAACACTGAAAGGAAATTAATTACATGATTAATAATTGAAACAGTTGCACATTACAAATGTAAAAGAGAAGAACTATTCATATTTAGATAGGTTATTTTAAGCAAATTATTCGGGAATGGATTCGACACTACCCCAATTCTGCTGTGTTATACAGCTGCTGCGTGACGGACTTGTTCAATAGTCGAAATACCTCAAGTAGTTCAGGTTCTGGGTTTGAAATCCGCATGAAAACACCTGTTTATAGCTACAATATATACAGCCAAAATGTCATTATGAATCTGCATTGTGACTGGAAAGATAACGGACTTCCTTTATTTTTGAAAATAACAAACACAAGGAGTCTGTATACATCATAAAATATAATAGCTTACAGGATGCCTGGTAGCCGTGAGCGCTAAGGCGTGTCTGCTGCTTTATACCCTTAAAACGAACAATAACTACTATAAACCCATATCTTCCCTGTGCATACCCCCCTGCAGAAAAGCCACAAAAGCATCAGGCTGTTTTTCCCTTCGAAAGAGCTAAACCCCTAAGGACAGGAGAAATCACGCTTGCTTCTCCCCGATATTTGTCCTGTAGCATCCTTGTGTCATCATGAAGTCCTGATTTATTGGCAGGTGTCGGAGAATCTTCTCCAGGTGCTACCAGCCATCTATCTGCATCCCATATGTCATCCTTTGTCCTCCACTCCCGAAAACAGCCAGGTCTCCTTGTGTTTGCTTCTGTCGGTCTGCTTTGTTACTTCCTGTTTTATTGCCAGATATAAATCGCTCGGCCCTCAATCAGAAAGTCTAATATTAAGGAGGTGTTTTTTTTCGAGTTTCCTGTTGCTCGGTGGATTTGAAAGGAAGAATCTCACTTTTTCTTCTCTGCTTTTTAATAACCTATCTCAGGACACTTGAGCTGCAGCGCAAGATCGAAGAGACTTATGGAGGCGGACCAGACCGGGTGACGTATCGTTGCGCTGGGAAAGATGATATTTTCAAAATAATGGATGATTGGTTCACTGCATACTCTAGGTTTAATCCGCTATTCCCAATTAACCTACTTTATTTATTTTCGTAACATGCTTCAGTAGCTAGTTCTAGTGTTTATAGAGAACAAATAATAGGGGCACATGCAAATTTTTTTTTTTTTTTTTTTTTTTTTTTTTTTTTTTTTTTTTTTTTTTTTTTTTACGGCGCATCTACATCTAGGTCATTAGCGCTGACATCCAGGGTGCAGCGAGGAATTTTACCAGCGAGCCGTGGGATGATAAAATTCCTGCCGGAGGTTGGGAATCGAACCCACCATCTCCCGCTTATGAATCCAAGGCGCTACCCATTAGACCACGGGAGACCCCTAAGGCACATGCAAATATAACAAAAACAGTAGGGGCGTATAGATAACACTGGTCTACATCAAATTTTCCTTTTACATGAAAATATTGATAGTTTTTCACTCGCGGAAGGTAAAGATACAAGTAAAGATTCATAGTTAGCTCATATTGTGCCATATTTAATAAAATACAGGGAGCGCGATAGATTTACATTTATGATGATAATTCCTAATGAATAAATAAGGGGGCTTTGAAAAAAAGCAATGAAATCTTTTAAAGCAGTCCCTCATGATTTTTTGGGCAATAAATGAAATTAAATTTATGTTGAACATGTGAACAATCTCCTTCAAAAGTATCAACAGTCAGGTTGCAATATCTCCCTAAAAATTAATTTTCTTCGTTTTCATCTTGATTTTAGCGCGGTTCCTCCCTCCCCCATAGGGAGGAACCCCGGTTATAAGGTTGATCTCATGAAACAATCCGGAAGTGTCGACTAGAAAATTTCGCGTGTTTTATAAATATATATATATATATATATATATATATATATATATATATATATATATATATATATATATATTTGTCTGTTCGTGGATTTCTGGCCTCACTAATGGTCCGATTTTGATGAAATTGGGAAAAAAAATCTGTCTTCCAATTTGAAAGGTCAAGTTCGTTAACCAGCAAAATTCGCCCATTGGAAGATGGCGAAATTCGCGCAAAAAAAATCGTAACGCTTACATTTTTGAGTTCATAAGCGTGTAAGTACGCTTTTTATAGGCTTCTTGGGCTAGGAAAACGAATGAAACCATTTTCAAGGCAATAGCTTTACCGTTTTCGAGAAAATTGGAAAAATAGTTTTTGAATACCGTTTTTGGTTTGGGTACTTAGAATCACGGGATTCACTTGAAACATTATCTGCATGTTCTACTTTCATTGAAACTAATATGTTGAAATTTTTGTTACGTTTGGAGTCAAGGAAGGGTTAGAATAAAATATTTTATGAACAGACATGAAAAGTTTTGGGAACTTCATATACTTTCATTAATATCTTGAACATGGTTGGGAAATCGTGCTAAGTGGATAGAAACTATTTGAAAGCTTACTACATTCTCTACAAAAAAGATTTTAAAACTATTTTTGATTAGGTTATGTCAATCGGAGAAATAAGTGCTTAAAACTTCAAATACGTCTGTTTTGTTCTTATGAACGGGTTTTTGTCGTTCTTTTTGTGATTTTTGTCTCTTTCCCTTGGTTTTTTATTGCTTTTTATTTTTGTAATTTCTTATGTTGGGAAAGTGTATTTGTGTGTAAAACAGGATAGGAAAAATGAGACCAATTTTCTGTTGCTAGAAATAATGAAAATTTTGGGAACTTCGTATATTTTCATTAATATCTCGAAAACGGTTGAAAGTCTTGTGAAGCAAAAGGTTACCATTCGAAAGCTTACTAAATGCTCTACAAAAAAGGTTCTGAAGAAAGTTTTGAATAAGCGATGTCAATCGGAGAAATAAGTGCTTAAACTTTGAAGTAATTAATTTCGTTTATTCGAACGGTTCTTTTTGTCTCTTTTTATTCCTATTTTTTCATTGCTTATAGTTGGATAATGTATTTGACAATAAAACAGATTAATTAAAATAAGAAAAACAATTCATTGTTAGAAATATATCAGGCTGTACCGTATGAAATGTCAGTTTTGGATTTGCCGATTTCCTTCAAATGTCTTGAAACTGTCGAGGCTCCTAATCCGAGTTCTTTGGTATTCCCTATTGTTTGATTGAAATGAATTTGCCAATAACAGGCTACGTATAATTAGAATATTTTATTTTTGCGGAATCTTGGGATTCTCAGATCCCGTATGAATATCTATTAGGCCCCCTTCGTATATTTTCCTTAATATCTCGAAAAGGGTTAGGAAATCGTGGCAAGTGAAATGTAACAGTTTGAAAGCTTACTAAATTCTCTACAAAAAAATGTTTTGAAGAAATGTTTGATGGGGTCGTCACATTAGGAGAAATACGTGCTTAAAACTTAGTTAGTTAGTTTCGTTTATTTAAACGGATCTATTTGTGTGTTTCCCGCAGTTTTTTTTCACTGCTCGTTATTTTTGTAATTTCTTATAGCAGTCAAATGTATTTGTCAGTAAACAGGATACGTATAATTAGAAGCAATATTTTGTTTGTTAGAATTCGAAGATGCCTTATGAATATCTAGATTACAGTACTGGTGTTGATTTCGTTCTTTAGAATTGTTCTTGGTATTCCCTATTTTCATCTGTTTCCCATAGTTTTTTATTGTTAGTAGTTTAGGCTTTATTTGGCATAATATTCTGTATATGTTTTATTAAGCAGGGGGGATTCTGATGAAATGTCGTGTTTTTGCTGTGGATTTTAATTACGATGCATCTAAGATTAGCGAGTCTTCATAGCTAAGAACCGACGACGGAGGTAGACATATTGCTATGATTTAGTCTACATATCTATATTAAGTCCTAAATCAAAAAAAAAAACTTCACAACGGTTAGATACTATGAGTGAATAGAGAGTCGGTTCAGTGCCCGTAGAAACAGAAGGTCCGCAGGAAATTTACCTGCTTGGAGTTAATCCTCAAGAGTTGTAAATACATCCCAGGTATCTGCCGACACAAATACAAAGCCTAGCTACAGTACAGAGAGCAACTTAATGATATCATTCACCAAAATTTCTTAAACTATACTAGATTCTGAAATAACACAGTTCCAAACATAGGTTAAATTCTAAATAGTCATAAAGACTACTTAGTTGTAACCCGATTCATCAATTAGCAATCAATAGTTTTCAACACAGGTTATATACTAAATATTGATAAAAAGTATTTAATTAGAAAAAAACAAGATTCCTCAAGACTTATTTTTGGTCCATTTGTATCTACTCCTTAGACTTAATTAGGTATATTATTCTATATCTTGATTTGTTATTCGTCAAGACTTGTTATTTGTCCTTCTGTATCTACTAGGTAGGCTTTATTCGGCATATTATTCTATATAGGCTATATTAGGCAAGGTATTCTACTCAATCTTTCTTCTTGATCCTTTTGTATCCTCTAGAAAGGCTTTATTAGGCATTGATTTATAGAGCTTTGCTTTAGAAAGAGAGCCGGATTGTGTAATTTCTGCTTCTGTGTATAAGTTTACTACTGTCGGTGTCCCTGACGCTATAATATCACTTCTATTCGAGATGTTCGAGAGGATTTCGACAATTTTCACGAGATATATAAAAAAAATAAGTTTATTTCTTTTCTAAGCTTTTCAAATGACACTAGGGATATGAACGGAACCGCGCTAATATGATGCAGTTCATGCGAGTCGGACTTTTTTTGTCTTATAACTGCGGTGATGTAAGTGACGAACATGGTGAACGATTCCACTAAGATATCTCGACAATTTAACAGAGTTAACAAGGTCCATGGAATTCGTCAATGTAAACGGACTACTACTGGAATTTGAGAAGAGATACCACTGAAAGCAATTACAATAGACAAACGAGAAATAAGAGAATCTCTTAATTAAACAGATTTAAATATTTTGTTAATATTTCAAAATTCCCAGTTATACATAAAAATTTAAAAAAAATTATAATAAATAAATATAGTTTTTTTAATAAATCGTTTTGCACTTTAACAATTTACTAAACGTCAAATCTTGTATATTAGGTATATTTTCAAAATAACAGCTAATTAAAATATATATTCGTGTTTTCTTATTCAGTAACCTCAAAGCAATACAAAAATATAGTACTTGATTGAAAGGCACAGAAAATGTCAAATTTTGTTGACTAGTGTAATTAGTACGATTTAACCCCATGGTAGACTGTTGCAGGTTGAAGTCACGCCTGCTGATTGCAGATTCCGTATAAGAAATTCCCTGCTCCACCAATGTTTACGAAGGGTGACAACCTATAGATTAACCTCCGCTAAAGGTCTAAATATTGATTAAAAACAAATAAACTCCTTCGTTTCCATTAGAAACTGTTTGTATGACTTGAGACAAAATAATCAAAATTATAATCAGATTCAATTTTTTCATCTATGTGCCGCTAGACAAATGCCCTGCTTCCCATAGACGTTTATGAAGGGCGAATATAATTGTATCTATTATATATTTGTCAAATACCACTCACTCACTCACTCACTCACTCACTCACTGACCTATCATCGCCCAGCCCAAGCCGCTCGACAGAAAATTTTGAAATTTTGCATGGACACTCCCTATATAACGTAGGAACTCACTAAGAAAATATTTTTTGATATTCGAATTTTTAAGTATTTTTAGAGGGGTTTAAAGTTTGAGTTGGTTAGAGCAGGCAAGGCTTCGCTGGACAATAACAGAACAGCTGTTACCGTACATTATCTATTTCATAGTATTATTTTTAATTGAGGTTAATTTCTACTATGATGGGCAGTCCTTGAATTACTAGAAATAAACTGTCACTCATAGAGTTTTAATTGCGTTTCTTGTCTCCCTGTTCCCGTCAGATAGGCTTGCCATATTTTTGGAGATTTAAACCGGGACACATTAATATGGGATGGGCATACCAGGGGGGGTTGGGAATAAAAACAGGACAAATTATAAGCAAAATGGTGAGTTTTAAGCCTAGCAAGTAACGGGAAGGGGGGATCCTGAACTGCTAGTCTACCCAAACCTTAAAAATAAGAACGGAACTTTTTTTGCTACTTGATTTTCTTAAAAAAATCTCTCAGCCAAATAGTAGTGTCTGGCAGCTGGCAGCGCTGTGCAGGTAGTTCCAGCGTTTTACAGTTAGATTACTTTTCATATTTTTGACACTGTGAGCAGTAGTAAAAATGTTGTTTGAAGAAAAGTAACCGATTTATAAAAGATTCTTATAAACATGAATTCATTACTTTTTACATCTTACAGCCTTTTCCGGGACATTGATAAAACCGGGCGGGACACCGAAACAATTGAAAAATACCGGGACAGTCCCGGTCAAACCGTGATGTATGGTAAGCCTATCCTTAGAGTTTTCTAGGTGAGGTAATAATATCCGGAGCCCTTGCACAGCCTCCTCGCCTATAACCTAGGTAATGCTTGCAAATTTAATGGGTGTTTCCAAATAACTTTTTGGAAACATATACTTTTAAATTTTAACGCCCATTGAATAACATATAGTATGACGGGAACCGTGCTATAATAAACTACACAAAATTGTATAGTAACGTAATTTTAATGAATCATTATTTAACGCAATAAAATAACTACTTATCTGCCGTGACGAAGCACGGGTATTCAGCTAGTATTATATACATGAATATAAAATTTCGGAGTCAATGTGTACTCAGTGGTAGATCTTAAGTCATAGTTA